>PIJE02003347.1:0-2500 GCA_002895965.2 Coryphaenoides rupestris | reverse complement strand
ACGGCCAGCGAAATTTCCAAGGAAATTGACGACCAAGGATTTCGAGAAAAAAAAACCAAAAAACTAAACGGTCTTGTTGTGCCTCGTTGCAATTTTCTCCCGCACAAACGATCACTATCGGTATTCTCGTCTGGAAAAGTCGGGTTTCCACACCTCAGTAAATTGAATCTTTCTCCTGTTACAAATCACTTTGAACAAGAGAGAGAGAGAGAGAGAGAGAGAGAGAGAGAGAGAGAGAGAGAGAGAGAGAAAGCAAGAAAGCGAGATAGAGAGAGAACAACAAGAGAGAGCAAGCAATAGACAAAAGTGAGAATGAGGAAGAGACAGAGAGCGAGACAGAGAGAGAGAGAGAGAGCGAGAGAGAGAGAGAGAGAGAGAGACAGAGACGGAGAACCACATAATAACACAGGGGCCTCGTCGTCACGGCCGCGAATGTCTGGACGGGGCGGATGTCGTCACCGGCAGAGCATTCCCCGAGAGCCACCGCCGGCGCCCATCTGGGACGCGTTACCACGGCGACCGCATGGCATATTAGGACTCGGTAGCTCATCAATAAGCCTGCTTCAGTGTCTGTGCCGCCGCTGGGCTCCGGGCCTCACGCAGCGATGCGCTGTCCACCGACGTGACGACTCCTAAACTACGAGTAGAACCACGACAACCATATAGACTAATCATCTATAAATACACAGTATACTCATTATTCCAATCACTGAATACTTTGATTTCAGAAGTAAACAGAAAACCTCCCGTAACTGCAAACACAAAACGTGCGTCGTCCACAATAAAAAAAAATACAAATACAAATCTTTCTAAAATAGATTATTAAACCTGCAGTAAAACCGCCCCTCAAGGCTGGAGACAAAAGGGAGGGTAGTTTATAGACGCCATTAAGCGGAGGAGACGTCTGGGGGTGGGGGGGGGGGGGGGGTGGAGGTGGCGGTGCTGATGTGACAGCGGCAGGAGTCGGGGAGATGGGGATCTCTGGCTGGGAGGAACATGACTTCAAAGCAGTTGGGATCAATGATGCTGTTTGCCTATTGATCTCTCTCTCTCTCTCTCTCTCTCTCTCTCCCTCCAAGGAGAGCGATGCATCAATCGAAGAGCTACGCTTGAGGGCTACAGAGAGAGAGAGAGAGAGAGAGAGAGAGAGAGAGAGAGAGAGAGAGAGAGAGAGAGAGAGAGAGAGAATACAAAAGAGAAAGAGAGAGAGATTTGTGCTAATCTACAACTTTTAAGTAAATTGAGACTAAACCACTTTGGGGAATAAATAAGTATGTTTAATAGTATGCATAGCATTCATGGAGATGTTTCCAGGGGAAATCCCTGAACATTTCTTTTTGCAGTGATTTGAAATTTCAGATTCTCATTGCAAAATGTGCCTGAATATGAGCCCTTAAAATAAATCAACATGATTTTGGGATAAATTGAATAAATGTACTCTGTTATGTAAAAAAGAAGCGAGAAAATGTTCAAAAATCTGAAAAATTCTCATTCACACCCCAGGCAGCTCGGCAGGCCTGCTGACTTAAGAAAGGTCTGATAAAAGCAGAATCACAGCAGAGAAGTGGTGGAGTCTCCTCCTGGGAGAAGTCTAACTTAATTAGAACTTCTTATCATACAAAACCACAGGAGGAGACACTACAAAAGGCCCGGGCCAACCCTGAATGTATATATGTTCAAAGCCATCTCCGTGACACCTCCTTGTTCTCTGGATTCGATTAAGGTTCCTTAATCTTAAGGTCAGGTTACGCAGCCTGAAGACGCCAGACACAGATCAGATCCACGCAGCCTATCAGAGGACAGATACCCGGACGTGTTGCCCCACTGCCCGGCCTCAAGTTGTGTTTCATCTTTGGCCTCCCGAGCTCGAAAGTTGTCCACTTAAACGACGGCCCCTGGGTAAGTGCTCTCTCTCTCTCTCTCTCTCCATCTCTCCCTCTCCATCTCTCCCTCTCTCTCCCCCTCACTCACTGTATCTCTCTCCTTCTCTCTCTCTCTCCCCCTCTTCTCTCTCTCCTCTCTGCCCAGGGTGAACCGAACCCTGGCCTTCTGGATTATGTAACTCTGTCAAAAGTCAGACAACCTGACATCTGAGATAGTGCTGGTCGGCTACACAATACGTTGCAGAGCGCTCTGTGTTTTCCTGCTGACAGTGTGTATTTATTTTTGTATTTTCCCATCCTGTATGTATTATTATTATTATTATTATTATTCTTCTTCTCCTCCGGTAGCTCCAGTTGGCCGTCCATCTGCTTCTCATCAGGCCCTCCGCTGAGCACGGCTTCCTCTGTACATCGCTGGAGCTCCTCCACCATCACCACCACCACCACCCCCACCAGCAGCACCACCACCACAGCCACCCAAATGGATGCATATGTTGCGGATTACAATAGAAGTGGCAGCTGTGTCCGCAAAATCCTGCCGTTTTTCTGTGTGCAGTGTGTGTGACGTGTGTGTGTGTGTGTGTGTGTGTGTGTGTGTGTGTGTGTGTGTGTGTGTG
>PIJE02003346.1:32500-37066 GCA_002895965.2 Coryphaenoides rupestris | reverse complement strand
CGTACTTCATCATGTGTTTAGCGGCAGACCGGTTGAAGTCGACTCGGCTTCAGACGTGTGTCAGGGGTCAAGTTGCGCCGGAGTTCAACCGAACGTGAACAGAGTGACCGCGGTCGTCTGGTGTGACTGGTTGGTCGTGATGGTTTTTACGTGAGGACAGACTGGTTCTGCCAACACTGGAACGCTCGACGTGATCTTTATGGTTTACGGGGACTCGGTTCTACCAATTAACTAATGTTAGGCTTGACCTTGATGGTTTACGAGGACTGTCTAACGCTGCCGCATACAATTACTGGGTCCCCATCGAGGGCTAGCGATTTGCATGTTAACCCGCTCAGACCCGGCCGTCGAACGCCGCCGATATTGAGCCCACTAATGGCATTTAGTGGCAGCGTCCTTCAACTGACCTTCAAACTGAAGCTCATTACAGCCACGCGCGCGCACATGCACCCACACACACACACACAAGGGTAGGTAATTCACCATTAACTCAGACCAGACCACTCACTGGCTGAATCACTGCCAGGTTCAATTGTGTGAGAGTCAGGGTGAGTCGAGGAGACACAGAAGGGGAGAGAGTGGGCGAAGGAGTGAGAGTGACACACACACACACACACACACACACACACACACTAACGGAAATGGCGTAAAAAGTGAGGGAGAGCGAGAAAGACAGAGAGAGAGATGAGGAGAGACACTAAGATAGATAGAGAGAGAGAAGGAAAGAGAGAGAGAGAGAGAGAGAGAGAGAGGGAGAGAGGGAAAGAGAGGAATTATGCAATGACAGACAGCAAGAGGTATTAAATGAAAGGAGAGTGAACGAGAGCGAGGTAATGATGATGACTAAATTAAAATAAGAAAAGATTTTTAGAAGGACAAAGGATAGATGAGAGAGAAAGATGAAGAGAGGGAGAGGAGGAGAGAGGGAGAGAGGGAGGGGAGGAGAGAGGCAGAAAGAGAGGGGGAGAGGGAGAGAGACAAAGGGTGAGAGGGAGGGAGGGAGACGAGGGAGAAGGAGAGGGCGGGAGAAGAAGGGAGAGAAAGGAGGGCACATTGCTGGTGTTTGGGAGGAAGTCGCTGTCGTGTTGTCACTTCCTGTGAGAGAGCGTCCCGTCCCAGGGTTCCATCTGGGCAGAGCGCTGGACAGACTCACGCCAGCACGCCATCTGACCACACAGGCCCTGCGGCACGCACACACACACACACACACACACACACACACACACACACACACACACACACACACACACCGACACACACACACACACACACACCACACACACACCAACACACCGTCATCTGTGGCACAAGAACGCCGACCGGCGAGCGAACACAATGTTTCCGTGTCCCTGTGGGCCTTACAAAAAGGGCACAGACACACACAGACACACACACAGACACACACAGACACACACACAGAGACGCACACAGAGACGCACACACAGAGCAAACACAACTCATGTCCTCACAAGCCACAACCGTTGGACCGGAGCGCGGAACAACAAACAAGAGTGAAGAGAAACCGTCTCCGCGGAGCGTGGCGTCCGCGTACGTCCTCCTGACAAGCTGAACTCATTAAGAGCAGGCCACGCCCACAGCTCACGTTGTCGTTGTTGTTGTTGTTGTTGTTGTTGTTGTCGTGGGGTGGGGTGGGGGGGGGGGGGGTGGAGGGGCGAGGTGGCAGGTAATGCATCGGGTTTGCATGCATCATTTTATCTTTGGATGACTTTGAGGACGCAGAAAATGCAATATACGTACATACGCCCGTGTGTGTGTGTGTGTGTGTGTGTGTGTGTGCGTGCGCGTCAAAGTACAGCACGCACAACACACAACAAAGGGGATTAAGTGTTCCCGCTCGACGGCATTCCATGCTCTCACGCATCGCATTCCATAAAGGGATTTGTGTCATCGTTTCACGTTTCTGTACATCGCGTCTCGTGTCCGAGGATTAGCGGGATCCCGTCCGCCGCGGGCGAGAGAGAGACTGCCAGCGCCGCCGGATTTGCTGGAACACGCAGATCCGGGCGTGGATCTGTTTACCGCTGTTCCAACATCACGGAGGATCATTTACACATCGTATAGATTTAAAGTCGACACGATGACAACAGTCAGTCAACACGCATGACTGTCTGGCCGCATCAACTCACGATATTACGATTCCATTTGTCAGTTGCACTTTGTCGCCTGGAATCGTGATGCTTTGTTACTCGTTGCACTCCGAACCGTCCCTGGAAGGAGGGATCCCCCACTTTGAGTTCCTTCTCCAGGTTTCTTCTTCTTCGTTTCTTGACCTTAGGGAGGGGCTATAGGGCTAGGGGGGGGGGGGGCGTGTCATAATCACATGGCCCCATAATAATCATACGGCCTGTAAAGCCCTTTGAGACTGGTACTGTGATTAAGGGCTACACAAATAAAGTTGACTTGACTTGACTTGTTTTTTTATTGACACGATTGCCTGGCATAGTCATTTCCATCCATGTATCTATCAATCAATCTATCGATCATCTATCCATCGTATGACTGGTTACGTGGCTGGATGACTGGCTGACTACTCGTGTGGTGATTTAGTGACTGACCGATGAGCTAACTGAGTCCTTTACTGACTGGTCCGCTTCACAGACATTGATTTGCTAAGCGACAGGCTGCTTCATCATCTGACATGCTGATTTACTGACTGACTGAGTGTCTGACTGACGAGTTGCCTGGCTGGCTGGCTGGCTGGCTGGCTGGCTGACATGCAGCCGTCAAGTCAGGGCAAACAGGAAACAAAGCACGCACACGCGCACACACACACACACACACACACACACACACACACACACACACACACACACACACTCCCCCAGGCCATTTTCTCTGATATCATGAAGAGCAACAAGGAGAAAACATGTCCTACAGATGTAGCATGTACCACCCCCCCCCACACACACACACACACACACACACATCACAATACTGGCCTCCAGCGATTATTATATATATATATTATTAGAGATGCTTTGTTTTGCCCTTTCTGACGGAGGACACACACACACACACACACACACACACACACACACACACACACACACACACACACACCACACACACACACACACACACACACACACACACACACACACACACACACACACACACACACACACACGCTAGGACATGGTACATCCACACACACACACACACACACACATACACACACAGACAAATGTTTCCTTTTGTTCCAAGGCGACAGTGACAACGGTGCTAATGACTTGTCCATCCCCCCCACCCCCCTCCCTCCCTACCTCCCTCCCTGAAGCCCTCCCTCACTCTCTCCCTCACTCTCTCCCTCCCTCTCACTCTCCTTCCCTCCCTCCCACCCCGCCCCTCCAAAGCTGTGTCGCTGTGAGGAGATTAGGTCACATTCTGTCACTCCATCCATCCACCCCCCCTCCCCTCACCTCCTCACCCCTCCCCCCCCCCACCGCCCTCCTCCCATTACATCCACTCAGTGCATGTCCCTCCCCCCCCCCTACCACACACACACACACACACACGCCTCCCACCGTCCAACCCCACCCGTGGGGACTAATCTCTCTGATAATCCATGTGTGAGCAGTAGACCCCCTCTCTCTCTCTCTCCCCCGCTGGGGTGTCAAACGACGGCCCTCCAGTCCTCTCGCCCCATTACCTCCCAGCCTAGGCTACACCCCCACCACCTCCCTTCTCCACCCTTCTCCCTCCTCAAGCCCATCATATCCCCACCAGCACCACCACCACCACCACCACCACCACCACCACCCACCACCCACCCCTCCACCTCCACCCCACGCCCTTGTCCTGATTGGCACCATTCATTACCGACGCCATCTCCATGGGGGTGGGATCTCTCTCCCTTGTGTGTGTGTCACTCTCACTCCTTCGCCCACTCTCTCCCCTTCTGTGTCTCCTCGACTCACCCTGACTCTCACACAATTGAACCTGGCAGTGATTCAGCCAGTGAGTGGTCTGGTCTGAGTTAATGGTGAATTACCTACCCTTGTGTGTGTGTGTGTGGGTGCATGTGCGTGCGCGTGGCTGTAATGAGCTTCAGTTTGAAGGTCAGTTGAAGGACGCTGCCACTAAATGCCATTAGTGGGCTCAATATCGGCGGCGTTCGACGGCCGGGTCTGAGCGGGTTAACATGCAAATCGCTAGCCCTCGATGGGGACCCAGTAATTGTATGCGGCAGCGTTAGACAGTCCTCATAAACCATCAAGGTCAAGCCTAACATTAGTTAATTGGTAGAACCGAGTCCCCGTAAACCATAAAGATCACGTCGAGCGTTCCAGTGTTGGCAGAACCAGTCTGTCCTCACGTAAAAACCATCACGACCAACCAGTCACACCAGACGACCGCGGTCACTCTGTTCACGTTCGGTTGAACTCCGGCGCAACTTGACCCCTGACACACGTCTGAAGCCGAGTCGACTTCAACCGGTCTGCCGCTAAACACATGATGAAGTACGGGACTCCCCGGGGAGAAGACCTTTCTTGGGCGTGATTAATCACGTGTGCTGTGATGTCATCAACAAGCGACAGAGCGATG
>PIJE02003346.1:20000-27500 GCA_002895965.2 Coryphaenoides rupestris | reverse complement strand
AGGAGGAGGAGGAGGTGGAAGGGGGGAGGAGAGGAGAAAGAGGAGGAGGAGAGAGGAGGAGGAGGAAGAGAGAGGAGGAGAGGAGGGGGGGGGGAGGGCGAGGGGGAGGTGGCGGTTTTGCGGTAAAAAAAAAGGAGCGCGCTGAAGCTAATTGGCCTTGGGTTGGCGACTGTGTTAATTGTGGGGAGAAGAGACACAAAGAGACATCAATGCTCATTCCATTTTGTAAAGTCAGCTTGTGTTTTGGCACATGTTCTGCATGTGTGTGTTCTGTGTGTGTGTGTGTGTGTGTTCTGTGTGTGTGTGTGTGTGTGCGTGCGTGTGTGTGTGCATCATTGGATGGATATTTCATGTAATTACCCACAAACTGGCCACAAACCGTGGCTTAGGCTGGTTTTTCTCATTTGGCTCCGGCTCAGCGGCGGCGCACAGAGACGTCGCATGACTTATTTATCAGCTCCGGCTCGATAATTATTACCCATGATTGCCCAAGGACATGCGCTATGTGTGTGTGTGTGTCTCTGTGTGTGTGTGTGTGTGTGTGTGTGTGTGTGTGTGTGTGTGTGTGTGTCGGATGCGACAACCGGCCAACTGATTTACTTCGCTGTGATGGGGAAATGTATTTGGAGGGAAATGGAATATGTAAAAGAGAGGGAACGTGAACATGACGACGCTAAATGGAGGCCAGCAGTCATTACCTCATGACGGCGGGCGGAACGCGTTAACTGAATATCGTCCGTTTAGAAGATTTCCGTCGCTCGCTGCTCGTTGAGTCAGAACCGTTACGTCGACGCTTTGTTGCCCGTGATTAACGAGGCGTAGGAGGCAAGATTAACACACGGACTCGGCAAGACATTACACACACACTCAGTCACACACACTCACTCACTCACTCACTCACTCACTCACTCACTCACACTCACACACTCACTCACTCACATTCTCACTCCGCAGCGACACGTCAAAACCGATGGCGGCGCCAAATGTCGTCTTGGCGCGTTCGCTCGCCGCTCACTGACCCAAGTAATTGCTTTTCTCCGTCGGCGTTAGCTGTTGGCCGTTAGCCGTTAGCCTCCCCCGGGTTACGTCGTCGTCGCCGTCCCGAGTGTGTGTGCGGACGGACGGACGGACGGACGCACGCGCGCGCACACACACACACACACACACACACACACACACACACACACACACACACACACACACACACACACACACACACGCACACACACACACTCCTGCTAGCAGACAGGCCTTAGCAGCGATGGAGGGAGGGTCTTGTTAACATATAAACCCCTCCCCCGCACCCCCCCCCACCCCACATCCATCCCATAATTAGGACAAGATAACGGAACCCCCCGCCCCCCTTTCTCATACATTCCGGAACCCATGAAATCGACCAACCGGTGCCCGAGAACACACTCTCTCTCTCTCTCTCCCCTCTCTCTCTCTCTCTCTCTCTCTCTCTCTCTCTCTCTCTCTCTCTCTCTCTCTCTCTCTCTCCTCTCTCTCTCTCTCTCTCTCTCTCTCTCTCTCTCTCTCTCTCTCTCTCTCTCTCTCCCACTCTCTCTCTCTCTCTCTCTCTCTCTCTCTCTCTCTCTCTCTCCCCTCTCTCTCTCTCTCTCTCTCTCTCTCTCTCTCTCTCTCACTCTCGCTCCCGATCAATTTGCATAAATAGCCCAATTGCTCCGTTAAGAAGAAAAAAAAAATGTGTGAAGGAAATGAGGGGATTAATGTTGTCCTATTATCTGGCAGCGTGTAAACAATTTCCAGATGAGGAAATTAAATGGAGGGAAATGGGGGGGAGGGGGAGAGGGGGGTGAGGGAGGAGGAGGAGGAAGGGAAGGGGTGGGAGAGGAGAAATGAGAGGAGGAGGAGAGGAGGATGAGGAGGAGAGGAGGAGGAGGAGGGTGGAAGGGTGGAGAGGAGAAATGAGGAGGAGGAGGAGGAGGAAGAGAGAGGAGGAGGAGGGGGGTTGGGAGGGCGAGGGGGAGGTGGCGGTTTTGCGGTAAAAAAAAAGGAGCGCGCTGAAGCTAATTGGCCTTGGGTTGGCGACTGTGTTAATTGTGGGGAGAAGAGACACAAAGAGACATCAATGCTCATTCCATTTTGTAAAGTCAGCTTGTGTTTTGGCACATGTTCTGTGTGTGTGTGTTCTGTGTGTGTGTGTGTGTGTGTGTTCTGTGTGTGTGTGTGTGTGTGCGCGTGTTGTGTGTGTGCATCATTGGACGGATATTTCATGTAATTACCCACAAACTGGCCACAAACCGTGGCTTAGGCTGGTTTTTCTCATTTGGCTCCGGCTCAGCGGCGGCGCACAGAGACGTCGCATGACTTATTTATCAGCTCCGGCTCGATAATTATTACCCATGATTGCCCAAGGACATGCGCTATGTGTGTGTGTGTGTGTCTGTGTGTATGTGTGTGTGTCAAGTGTGTGTGTGTGTGTGTGTGTGTGTGTGTGTGTCGGGATGCGACAACCGGCCAACTGATTTACTTCGCTGTGATGGGGAAATGTATTTGGAGGGAAAATGGAATATGTAAAAGAGAGGGAACGTGAACATGACGACGCTAAATGGAGGCCAGCAGTCATTACCTCATGATGGCGGGCGCAACGCGTTAACTGAATATCGTCCGTTTAGAAGATTTCCGTCGCTCGCTGCTCGTTGAGTCAGAACCGTTACGTCGACGCTTTGTTGCCCGTGATTAACGAGGCGTAGGAGGCAAGATTAACACACGGACTCGGCAAGACATTACACACACACTCAGTCACACACACTCACTCACTCACTCACTCACTCACTCACTCACTCACACTCACACACTCACTCACTCACATTCTCACTCCGCAGCGACACGTCAAAACCGATGGCGGCGCCAAATGTCGTCTTGGCGCGTTCACTCGCCGCTCACTGACCAAGTAATTGCTTTTCTCTGTCGGCGTTAGCTGTTGGCCGTTAGCCGTTAGCCTCCCCCGGGTTACGTCGTCGTCGCCGTCCCGAGTGTGCGGACAGACGGACGGACGGACGCACGCGCGCGCACACACACACACAACACACACCACACACACACACACACACACACACACACACATACACACACACAAGCACACACACACACACACACACACACACACACACACACACACACACACACACACACACACACACACACACACACGCTCTTGTGCACACCAGCCACAACACACACTCACCACCACCACCAGCTCCACCACCGCCACCACCGCCGCCACCACCACCACCACCACCGGCACAGCAGGGCTACTTACACAGAGACTGCTGATTGATCGATTGGCTTCCGGCCCCATTATTGATCCACCGCGGTCACACAGTGCAGGTGGCTATTGACGATTGATGATTCTACCGATCCGACACCACCTTCGGTATTGTATTTTTTTTTGAATTTTACCTATTTACACAGAGACTGCTGATTGATCGATTGGCTTCCGGCCCCATTATTGATCCACCGCGGTCATTTATTTTTTGGGGCTTGCGATTGATGATTCCGACCACCACCTTCCGCTCACGCCTCCCTCTCTCCACTCCCCGTCCCTCTCTCCCTCCCTCCCTCCCTCTCTCCCTCCATCTCTCCCTTCGTCTTTTGTTTCTCCTTCCGTGACGGCTCCAGTCTCCTCCTTCATCCATCCATCCATTCAATCTGTCACTCTCTCTCCATTTCGTCATTCTTCGTCCATTCCTTCATCCTTTATCATCCCTTTCTCCCTCCCCCTCTCCCGCCGTCCATCCATCCATCCCTCTGCCTTCTTCCTCCCTCCTCCATCATCCCTCGCCCGGGTCACTCGTGGGTGAGGTTCCTCGCAGGCGGCGCGGGGCCCGGGTCGATGCGGGGCGATGTTGGGGGGCCGCTGCCTCCTGCCGCCAACGCTTTCCTCCTGTTCACAAGGTCCAGGACCTGCCTTGACCTGGAGGAGGAGGAGGAAGAGGGAGGAGGAGGAGGATGATGAGGAGGGTTAGGGTGGTGAAGATGAATTGTTCGGGGCGTAGGGGCGCTGCTGTCTGCAGACAGGAAGGATGGAGGCAGCGGGGAGATGGGGGAGAGGCGGCCGATGCTGCTAAGAGGAAGGAACTCAATTCGCCCGTCCTAAACTAATTAGGATCGAGGTGTGTGTCTTAATTCATGCGCCGCGCTTTTAATACGAACGCCAATTTTTCAGGAGGAGAGTCGTGGAGGGAGATGAGTTGCCAATGAGTGAGAGTGATGGAGAGAGAGAGAGGGAGAGAGAGAGAGAGAGAGAGAGAGAGAGAAGAGAGAGGAGAGGAGAGATAATATTCCTCCTAGCTCAGAGAGCCCAGGGTGGCTGAACACAGACTTGCAGACAGCCCAGTTGTACGTTGCAGTCTGTGTAGAGCCCTCCACCCTCGCCCACCCCCCCCCCCCCCCCCCCCCCCCCCCCCCCCCCGCTGAACACAGACTTGCAGACAGCCCAGTTGTACGTTGCAGTCTTGTTGAGTTATTTGTGAGCTGTGGGAGTCTCTGGACCATTCCAACAACCCACTGGCCTCCACTAGACGGACACATCATCCTGAAGGCTATAAATGAGACCCGGGCTCAGCGATAATAACGACTAAAATACACGGTCTGGTTTTGTTTTCTTCTCACACCATAGCAGGTTTAGGATTTCCGATGCTGAACATTTAAAATTAATTAGGCCACTAAATGGTAAATGGATTGTATTTATATCATCGCTTTTATCCAAAGTGCTTCCCAGTATCGCCTCACATTCACCCATTCATACAGCGGCGAGGTAACAACGTCAGGAGCAGTCAGGGTTAGGTGGTGTCTTGCTCAGGGACACCTCCACACTTAGCTAGGAGGAGCAGGTAGGGTTAGGTGGTGTCTTGCTCAGGGACACCTCCACACTTAGCTAGGAGGAGCAGGTAGGGTTAGGTGGTGTCTTGCTCAGGGACACCTCCACACTTAGCTAGGAGGAGCAGGTAGGGTTAGTTGGTGTCTTGCTCAGGGACACCTCCACACTTAGCTAGGAGGAGCAGGTAGGGTTAGGTGGTGTCTTGCTCAGGGACACCTCCACACTTAGCTAGGAGGAGCAGGTAGGGTTAGGTGGTGTCTCGCTCAGGGACACCTCCACACGTAGGGGGAGGAGCCTGGGATCGAACCAGCAACCTTCCAGCTGCTGGTTCGATCCCAGTAGCTCTTACCTACCGACATTTCCACATAACATCTCTCTCTTTCTTCATGAAGATGTTTCTGTCAGTCTTTCTCCAAAGGCTTTCTATACGGAACACGCGTGTTCCTACCGTGTCTTGTGTAGTCCCTTGTAGTCCCTTTACAATACAACCTATTGTTCTATTGTGAGTTTGGTACAGCCACTCGGCACACTTCCAAGGTCCAAGCCCTACAGAGGCACGAGCATAGCGGCTCTTCATCATCTCGCAGAATCGCCAGTTTCTCCATAAAGGTCTTCGACGGGCGACCACGGGAGAAACCCAGAGAATATATATATATATATATATATATATATATTATATACAGTATATATACCATCCTGTTAATGTTGGTTTAAGGAGACATCAACGGGGCAGGGGGTGGAAATGAAAAGGCGATGTGTGTGCGCACAGCGTCGGCGGCGGCGTTCGTGTCGAGCTACCGGCTAATTAGCGCCAAGCCCGGAGGCGCGAGCGCTAACGAGAGTCAATCATCTGGCTCAGTGCACGGTTTGCACCTAAAACCAGGCGGGGGGGGTCATTTCGTTCCCGGACCTGGAGTTATCGGGTTAAAGGTGACACTTTTATTCCAATTGAATTCCTGAGCATGGATTTTCTTTTCTTTTCGTTTCATATCCGTGTCATGAAGGAGCAGGCAGGGGTCATGTTCAATTATTACCTGCAGGGTAGACCGGAGACGTTGGCTTTCGAACCCGCACCCACCTCTTGGCTGGGAGTCAAAGCAGGCTAACCACTAGACTATCCTGCATCCCCCTCTGGGCGGTTCTGTGACCTCATGGACCGCCCCCCCCCCCCACTTAACTGCTGTTAACTAGGTTACAAAAAAAGAATAATGAAATTAATTCAACCAACGGTGACGGGGGGGGGGAGGTTGCGCTCCAGTGAACCGGAAGAAAAATAATAATCCGTAACAGGAGGACCGGAGTGAGGTAGTAGACGCGGGTCAGGTCTAAAAAAAACCCGGAGTGGCTCCATCCGGGACGCTCGTAAGAGGTGAACGAGTTCAACGCTGCTTCAAAATAAAAGCCCCACCACTTCCCCCCCCCGCCCTATCTTTCCTGTCCCTGTTTTGCTCCACCTCCTCTAGTCTATGTTCTCTCTTCTCTCTCTCTCTCTATCTCTCTCTCTCTCTCTCTCTCTCTCTCTCTCTCTGTCTAACATTTATTTTGGAGTCGCGGTGGGGTCTGCGGTGAGGGGAACAGACTCCTGGTTGAATAATGCAGTCTATAGACCCGGTCTGATGGCTTGTTTGACTATGTGGTGGCGGAGGAGGTGATGGTGATGGTGGTGGTGGTGGTGGTGCTGCTGGAGGGTGGTGGTGGTGGTGGTGGTGTCTTTCTATTATTTAGTAAGGCTCTCTGAGTTCTTCTCAGGTACGGTCTATCCCCTCCACCCCATCTCCCTCCACCCCCCTTCGCCCCTCCCCCTCACCCCTGCCATAGCCCCGCCTCCCACTTTGAGAGACACCGCATTAGTGACATCGGGGACAGAAGTCTTTTGGCTTGTGTGTGTGTGTGTGTGTGTGTGTGTCATTGTCTGTGTGGGTGTGGGTGTGTGTGTGTGTGTGTGTGTGTGTGTGTGCCAATGTTTAGACATCTACTAAATGTGACCCCGATGTAAGTGTTCCCTACCTCTATATATAGTTGACACACACCCCCCCTCCCCGCCCCCCACTATCTCCTCCTCCCATTGGTCTGCTGCAGAGGCAGCCATCCATGTGTGTACATATCCGTGTGTGTGTGTGTGTGTGTGTGTGTGTGTGTGTGTGTGTGTGTGTGTGTGTGTGTGTGTGTGTGTGTGTGTGTGTGTGTGTGTGTGCGTGCGTGTGGCAGTACGTGTGTGCGTGTGTGTGTGTGTGTGCATTGTCCTTGCATACATTTGTGTATGTGTATGTGTGCGCGCGGGTGTGTGTGTGTGTGTGTGGTGTGTGTGTGTGTGTGTGTACGTGCGCGGGTGTGTGTTTGGTACACCTGCAGACTGGAGACCCCCCCTGTTGTTATATAAACCTTTTTTAATGTCTTTTTAATCACCCGGCAACATCCGCCCGCATCACCGTCAAAATAAAAATCTTCTGATATTTTTTTTTAATAAACGTTAACCTAATTCCCACAGAGAGCGTATATATTTGCGTTGCGTTCTGAGGACCGTCATAACGGGACGGTTACCACGGTTATGGACTCCTCCTTTATTCCTCCCCGGCTCTGGCAGATTAATCATCTCAATAGAGTTTGTTGCCGGCTTGTGGGTCTGCGTTCTCATGGAATATTAATGTGAAATA
>PIJE02003346.1:7500-15000 GCA_002895965.2 Coryphaenoides rupestris | reverse complement strand
CTACTCAAGCTGTGTTAATTTATGTGTTTGTCTCGGCACCTCTCTCTCCTCTCTCCTCTGGGTAACTACAGTCTATATAACTTGTAAGCTAATGTGGCTCGTAGCTCAGTGCTTACCGTGTCACTTCCCCTCTTGAAATCCTGTCTGGTGCCTAAGGCAGTTCCTCTATCTTTTAAATGCGACTCCAAGAATTCCCTTTCGGAAAGAGGAGGAAGCTGTTTTTTTGAGGGTCCGTAGAAATCCCGTTGAATCCGAGTCGTTTGGTCTAGTGCTCGGTGGTGCCACACAGCTGTGTTTTATTTGTGCCAATTTTGATATTTCATATCTGCACGGGTGTGAGTGTGTTGTGTGGTGTTGTGTAAATTGGTTAGATGGTTGGCTGGTTTAAGAGCCTCACTGGCTGATTTAGACGGGACCACAGGCGAGGGTGTGGCATGTGGGTCGATGGAGGGCGATCACGGGGATAAACCAAGCCATCACCTCCTCATGTCGAGCATTTAACCAACCTGCCCTGGCTGTTACCACCTTACGCACACGCCAACTGACCGCTGAGTTTAACAGTGTCTCCCCGTCAATCGGCAGGACACACCGAGCAAATCTATTTCAGTGGTTTCGGTGGTTTTCGGTGGTGCGTGGAGGAAGCTGTGCTGCGCTGGCACCCGATGACGCAGGGCCTCTCCAACCCGGAAAAAAGGGACACACAGAGGGCTGGCCGAGGACACACCGGAGTCGAGAGTCGAGAGCCAGCCACCTCCCAGCGGCGGCACCACCAGCGCCGGCCCTCTCCCAGGTGGGCGCTGACGTCGTCGGTACGAGCGGAGCCCAAGCGGAGGACAAGGGGATGCAGCCCAGCGACCAGAGCCAAGAGCTAGCTGCCCCCCCTGGAACCGTAAAAACCACCGCTGCCCAGGCCCAGCCACGCCTCTGCCAGCCAGAACAGGCAGCCCCGAGGCCCCCGCACGGCGCTCTGGGAGGCGGGCGGGTGGAGAAGATGGGGAAGATCGGTTTGGAGGACGGCTTTCTTGTTTCCGTTCCGTTCCGTTCCGACCCCCGGAGGCGCAGCCCAAGCTGTCGAGCCTCCTCGCCCGCGCAGCGTTCCAGTATAACCCCCCGTAACAGCCGAGCTCCAGCGACAACCTCTGTCCGCCTCAGCGAAGCTAGCTGAGGCAGCAGGCCCCCCTCCCCCACCCCCCACATCCGGTCTCCGGAGGATGGAAGAGGGTGGATGGGAGGGCGGGGGGGAGGGCGGGGAGGGAAGAGAGGGGTGGTGCTGTCACAGGCAACCCTGTTAGACTCCTGGTTAGGTCTTGCTGGGTATGGTAAAATTTGCAATCTGAGGTACGTGGGAGAAATGAGAGAGCAGATGAGAGAGAGAGGAGAGAGAGAGAGGAGAGAGAGAGAGATAGTACGAGTAGAGAGAGAGAAGATGAGGAGAGAGAGACGAAGAGAGAGAGAGGAAGAGAGAGAGAGAGAGAAGAGAAGGAGACGAGAGAGACGAGAGAGAGAGAAGAGAGAGAGAAGAGAGAGATATCGACTAATGTCACATTTAAACACCCGCTCTGAACTGCAGCATCTTGCCAACACTTCACCCTTAAATGGTGGTTTCGTCGTCTAACTGGTGTCTTGGTCGTCTGTCGTCGAAGGAGGAGGAGAAAGCCCACCCACCCAAGAAAAGCCATCTTCCGGTGGTGTCAAAAACAATAAGAACCCTCGCGACACGTCCAAAGCCGTCTTCTCCGGCCCCTGGCGACCAACAGGGACAACAGGACCCGGCAGATGTTGTGAATAACCGGCTTTGGCGCAACAGCTGGAAGTTTGGGTTTGTGGCGGAGCAGATGGACGATGAATAGCATGTTGGCTCGCTCTCTCTTTCCCAAGTGTGTTGTGTGTGTGTGTGTGGTGTGTGTGCGTGTGTGTGTGTGTGTGTGGTGAATGGGGCCGGTTTCACCCTGTGGTGCATCGCTGAAGTCAATACACCATCACACAGTGTGCGCAGCCTCAAGACTCTTAACATCCAGGTCCATGGTGAGGCTGAGGCTTTAAATCAAGCCAACCGACGACCTCCCCCATACACACACACACACAAAAACACACACACCGACTCCACACTCACACACTCATGTTCCCGACCCGGAACGCAGGAAGGTCACGGGGGAAGAACATGGCGGCTCTCTAGCATCGGCGGTATACATTTATGATTTAGCCGCGCGAATCGTGTCGCACACAGTTAGGCTCCATTTAATAGAACACATCTCCTGCCCTTTAAGTGAGTCTGAGTGTGGTGTGTGTGGCAGTGTAGTGTGTTGTGTGTGTGTAAGTGTGTGTAAGTGTGTGTGTGTAGTGTGTGTGGTGTGTAGTGTGTGCGTCCTCCTTCATCAGTCCTAGTGTTGAGTCACGATGCGCCGCGTGAACAGACGAAATAAGCCGAGTGACTGATCACGAGTGGGAAAGCAGTTCTCATTGTGTTGCCGTGGGGGGCGGGGGGGGGGAGGGCGGGGTGGTGGTGGCGGGGGGGGCTCTCGACTCATCAATTCTCTGATTCCATTATCAAGCTCCGCTCTGTCTGCCACTCCCATTCGATTTCTCTCTCTCTCCTCTCTCGTCTCTTGGGTGCTGGCTCTATTACTACTGCTTTATCCTTTCTTATCCTTTCTTCTTTATCTCTCTCTCTCTCTCCTTCCATCCTCTCTCTTCTCTCTCGTCTCTCTCTCTCTCCCTTCATTTTTAATTCCAGGGTGGCTTTCTATCCTTCACTGCGTTAGCAATCGTTATCCCCATGTAATTCGCTTCAAGTCTGTCTTCTTCCGCCCTCTCTCTCTCTTCTCTCTCTCTCTGTTTCACCCCCTCTCTCTCTCTCTCTCTCTCTCTCTCTCTCTCTCTCTCTCTCTACTGGCCTCCTCTTAATTCCCTTGTCTTTGTGTCTCTTTTGTCTCCGTCTGTCTGTCCACTGCTATGGCGATCAGCGGCGGTGTTTATCAGCCGCGTGCAGGAGCACAACACACACCAAAGACAATGGTCTGCGTGTGTGTGTTGTGTAAATAGCTGTGTGTGTGTGTGTTGTGTGTGGTGATGTGACAGTGAAGAGGGAGGCAGGGGAAGGGTGGGTGTGTGTGTGTGTGTTGTGTGTGTGTGTGTTTGTGTGTGTGGTGTGTGTGTGTGTGTGTGTGTGTGTTGTGTGTGTGTGTGGTGTGTGTGTGTGTGTGTGTGTGTGTAGTGTGTGTGTGTGTGTGTTGTTATCATCTGTGTGTGGTGTGTGTGCGGGGGTGGGCGTGTAAAGTGTTTAATGACCGATGCTGCTGGCTTCTCCGTCTCCTCTCATCAGGCCTCTGAGCTCTCGTTCTTGGAGACGCCGCCGGTGGGGACGGGCGTGGAGCCGCAAGACTTAAAAGGCTGTCGATGGTTCCGCTCTCAGCGCGGCCTCCTCCTCGTGCTCCTAAAAGCCGCCCCCATCAGGCGCACCGCGCCGCATTAGGATGCCGGGGGAACGGCTTTCTGTAGAGTCCGTTTCTCACTATTCCGTTTTGGCTGTAGACGTATATTATTAACTATTATACGCACACTAAACACACTTAATGTCGTCGCGCGGGGGGATTAAACTGGGCGTTTAACAAAAACAAACCCGCCGAAATTGGGCGGGTCAGAGCAGTTGTCTGGCGACCTGATGGAAGGTCCGTCGTCGATCTCCCGCCAGGGCTCCTCCCCTCACTCCTAGCTAAGTGTGAGGTGTCCCTGAGCAATGACACCAACCTAAACCCTAATCCTGCTCCTCCTAGCTAGTGTGGAGTGTCCCTGAGCAAGACACCACTAAACTCCTACCTGCTCTCTCCTCCTAGCTAAGTGTGGAGTGTCCTGAGCAAAGACACCCCTAACCCTACCTGTCCTCCTCCTAGCTAAGTGTTGAGGTTAGGCTGGGCGATATAATCGATATTTAAAGATATATGATAATTTTTAAAATAAGATATGGAAATTAAGACCATATCGCATAATATCGAATAAGTTGAAAATTTGCGCTGTAATAGCTTGCTTCAGGCAAGCGCCGATCGAAGCTCTCTTGCCGACTGCTTCCCGCGCCTGGCCCCCCCCTCCTCTTTCACGCACAGAGGGGGGAGGGGGGCAGGGGGAGGGACCACTCGGCACTTCTTCAACAAACCAATGGAGAAGCAACAACGCCTGCGGAGCGTGCGAGGAGGAGCCCCTTGGTTGGTAAGAAGAACCAAAAGCAAGTGGCTCAATCATTTGGCAGATGGTTCGGATAAACGATCAAGAGAGCGACAAACCGCCGCTATATGTAGGGAGCGCCAATAAGCACAGCCAGTGGGGAAAGTCACTAACGAATCCTTTTCAAAGTCACGTGCACCAAGTGCATATGAAGATGAAGCCACAAGGCACAAGCCCGTCAAAGGAAACATGTTTTATTGAGTTGATTAGTCTTTTTCTTGTGCAACTGGTTGAGACTGTTCAGAATAGCTGTAAGTTTAACAAAAGAAAACAGGTAATCTCAGCTGAATGTTTAAAAACGTTTTCTAAAAAACTGAGCACTTATTTGTTATCTCTTTAATATATAAATGCTGCTCAGAAAAAGATTGACCTATTTTTATTTTAATAGGCTAATTTTATTTTAATTTATTTTTTTATTTAAAATGTGTACCTACGAAGCTTGTTTCAGTGTTTATGTTTACATTTTTTAGTGAGTTTTTCAATAAGAACTAACTCGTATTTGGCTTTGACTTTGACTGAACATTTCATTTCACAGCTCTCACTTGCGGAAAAAATATCGGGAATATATATAGTATAATCGATATTCAACCTAAATATAATCGGGAATACTGACTTTTGGTCCATATCGCCCAGACCCTAGTGGAGTGTCCCTGAGCAATACACCACCTAACCCTACCTGCTCCTCCCTAGCTAATGTGGAGGTGTCCCTGAGCAAGACACCAACCTAAACCCTACCTGCTCTTCCTAGCTAAGTGTGGAGGTGTCCTTGAGCAAGACACCACCTAACCAACCTGCTCCTCCTAGCTAAGTGTGGAGGTGTCCCTGAGCAAGACACCACCTAACCCTACCTGCCTCCTCCTCCTAGCTAAGTGTGGAGGTGTCCCTGAGCAAGACACCACCTAACCCTACCTGCTCCTCCTAGCTAAGTGTGGAGGTGTCCCTGAGCAAGACACCACCTAACCCTACCTGCTCCTCCTCCTAGCTAAGTGTGGAGGTGTCCCTGAGCAAGACACCACCTAACCCTACCTGCTCTCTTAGCTAAGTGTGGGTGTCCCTGAGCAAGAACACACTAACCCTACCTGCTCCTCCTAGCTAAGTGTCGGGGTCCCTGAGCAAAGACACCAACCTAACCCTACCTGCTCTCCCCTAGCTAAGTGTGGGGTGTCCCTGACAAGACACACCTAACCTACCTGCTCCTCCTCTAGCTAGTGTGGAGGTGTCCCTGAGCAAGACACCACCTAACCCTACCTGCTCCTGAAGTGTTGTTGTTACCGCATTGGTTGGCACCGCCGTGGTGTATGAATGGGTAATGTGAGGAGAATACTGTAAAGCATTGGATAAAAGCGACGAATATAAATACACGATCCCCATTGTACGCATTTACGTTTCTCAAATGACTGTGCGGCTTGAAAGTTTCATTATGGGTGGTTTAATTGAATGTCAAATGTCGAATCATGCTAAACCATTCATGTTCAGTCCTTGACTGATACGCTGACTGACTGTTCAGGTGCGGCTTTTGTCCACCCTTTTTGGACTGCATTTCGCACATTCCGCGTGCGCGCGTGTGACGCAGATGAACAGCCGGGGGGGCCAATCGCTGATCTCTCCTGGGATGAGTTCAACATGACTCGCTCCCCCGCCCCGCCCCCCCCGTCCCACCCCCCCGCCCCCCCACACCCGCCGCTCCTTAGGTGTAAGGTGTGTCATGGCCGCTCAGGCCAGCTTATGTTTTGTGGCCTCCGGTCTGACAAAGCGTTTTTCACCGGGCGCGGCGGCCATCCGACAGGCCAGGGACCTGCGGACCATTTGCCGAAGAGGAAGGGAAAGTGATGTATCGGGGAGACAAACATTACTTCTGCGCAGGCAAGTTTTACAAGTTGTTTTTGATGCGACAGCCAACTTCACACACTCTACACACACACACACACACAAACACCGTATTCCAACGGAAAACAGGAAAATCAATCATCTGCGAGGGCCTGCGCAGTGAAACATCGCCGAAAGTTATTGTTTCCGTCGTGATAAAATTAAGGAACATCGATTGGCCTTGCGTGGCGCCGACCAACGGAGTTCTGAATTGGCTGGAAACCTTCCTGCTGGGCTATAGGGTAAGGCCTAATAGCTAAAATCCTCAGTGCGAAATAAGTGGCCGAGCTCGAAATAAAAGACGAAGCTATAGCTACGGAGGAGTCCATTATCACTTCCCCGTTGACGCTTTATCCACCGGTCGGGGGGAGTCTCCACAGTTTTTATGAACTTCCTTTTCGAGGAACAGTTGACGTTCTTTCCTGTTTTCGGGTAACAAGGGTCGGAGCGACCGAGGCCTTTCCTCGGACAGGTAGAACAAACAAACAAACAAGAACAAACAAACAAACAAAACAAACAAACAAACAAATAAACAAAACCCAAAAAAAAAACACAACCATCAGCTTTAAGCACTCAACGACCAAATGTTCCCTGGCGTCATGCAAGTGAAAGTACAGGAGAAGGGAGAAGACGACGAAACAATGCAGACGGTCCGCCCGCTCAACAGAGACGTATGTTGCTCAGAACAGCCCCGAGGGAGCGAGGTGGTGGAGGAGAGGAGGACGACCTCCTGCTGCTGCTCCCGACCGTCGGATAAAGGAGATCCGTCTTCCACACTACCCGGACTCCTGCGGCCGTGTGTTTTAAGTAGGGCATCACTCGCTAAGCACCGAACAACCAACAAAAACACATAGAACAACAAGAACAACAAAACAACAAGAGCAACAACAGCATCTCCCGTTGGACGGCTGAACAATGAAAACGAACGGATTTCGTCCGGAGATTAGCACTGCGCCGATCCGACCGATATGGCGACATGGACGTGAAAGAACATCTCTTGTGTGGAGGGTTGGAGTCCAAACAGATACAGTCCGATTTAGACGCCCGGGTTCCTACTGTAAATGGATTGCATTCATGCCAAAATCGCTTTACAGTGTTCATCTTCACATTCAATCCCATTCATACACCCTGACGGGCGTGTCAAGCCATGCAAGGTAACAAACCAACACGTCAGGAGCAGGTAGGGTTTAGGTGGTGTCTTGCTCAAGGGAGACACCTCAACACTTTAGCTAGGCGGAGCAGGTAGGGCTTTAGTGTGGTCTGCTCAGGGAAGCACCTCCACTTAGCTAGGAGGAGCAGGTAGGGTTAGGTGGTGTCTTGCTCAGGGCACCTCCACACTTACTAGGAGGAGCAGGTAGGGTTAGGTGGTGTCTTGCTCAGGGATCACCCTCGCCACACTTAGCTAGGAGGAGAGCA
>PIJE02003346.1:0-2500 GCA_002895965.2 Coryphaenoides rupestris | reverse complement strand
TCTGTCTGTCTGTCTGTCTGTCTGTGTCTGTCGGCCCTCACCTCACCTCCCCCTACACCTGACTTATATCTCTCTCTCTATATATCCTCTCTCGCTCCCCCCCCCAAGTGGGAGGAGATCAGCGGCGTGGACGAGCGCTACAAGCCCATCCGCACCTACCAGGTGTGCAACGTGATGGAGCCCGTGCAGCAGAACAACTGGCTGCAGACGGGCTGGGTGGCGCGGCGCGGCGGCCAGCGCATCTTCGTGGAGCTGCAGTTCACGCTGCGCGACTGCAACAGCATCCCCGGCGTGGCGGGCACCTGCAAGGAGACCTTCAACCTGCTCTACGTCGAGTCGGAGCGCGACCTGGGCGGCGTGACGCGCGAGGACCGCTACACCAAGATCGACACCATCGCCGCCGACGAGAGCTTCACGCAGGGCGACCTGGGCGAGCGCAAGATGAAGCTGAACACGGAGGTGCGCGAGATCGGCCACCTGAACCGCCGCGGCTTCCACCTGGCGTTCCAGGACGTGGGCGCGTGCGTGGCGCTGGTGGCCGTGCGCGTCTACTACAAGCGGTGCCTGGCCACGGTGCAGAACCTGGCGGTGTTCCCCGACACGGTGGCGGAGGCGGCGTTCGCCACGCTGGTGGAGGTGCGCGGCGCCTGCGTCAACAGCTCGGAGGTGGACGCCGACAGCCCGCCGCGGATGCACTGCAGCGCCGAGGGCGAGTGGCTGGTGCCCATCGGCAAGTGCAGCTGCAGCGCCGGGTACGAGGAGGGACACAGCAGCTGCGAAGGTAAGGAGGGAGGGATGGGGAGCGGGGAGGGAGGGAGGGAGGAGGGAGGGAGGGAGGCAGGGAGGGAGGGAGATGGTGGATGATGATAAATGGCAGCAGCTGTGATGGAGGAACGGATTGAAACTCGACTGGAATGGGAGGGAGAGATGGATGGATTGAGAGAGAATGATGAAAAAGGAGCACAAGCGTGGAAGGAAAACAGTTTTCTCGGCTCTTAAATCCAAGCGCTGAGAACTATTTTCACGAGGAGCAACATTTGCATGCTAAGAAGCATCCCGTCTTTGCGACACACTGCCTGTCGTGTGTGTGTGTGTGTTTTTGAGTGTGTGTGTGTGTGCGTGTGTGTGTGCGCGTGGTGAGGGCCGAATGCGTTGTTCTCGACGGGAGGAACAATCGGTTTCTGCCGGTCTCCTCTCCTCGTCTCCTCACTCCCTTCCCTTGAAGTGAACAACGGGGGAGACAACTCGAGTGTACAAAGGCGTGATGTTCGTTCAAAACGAAGGCATTAACCTCGCCGTGCGACCCCGTACGATTGTCTTCCTCGCGGCGGCGGGTTCGCCTGACTGCGCTCGTCTGCCTGTGTGTGTGTGTGTGTGTGTGTGTGTGTGTGTGTGTCTCTCTCTCTTTATGTGTGTGTGTGTGTGTTGTGTGTTTGTGTGTACACACACCTGTTGAGAGTGGCACGCAAAGACCGGCTGAGTGAAAGTGTGTTAGGAGTAGGACAGGACAGACTTCCTTCCTCTGACAAACAGGAAGTGACACGGTGGCTGTAAGGCATCGAGTGAGCAAGGAAGGAAGGAGAACTTGAGGAAGAGGAGGAGGAGGAGTGATGAAGGGCAGAACGAGGCGTGGAGCGCGTGGGAGTTTCATAAAAGCACATTTCAATGCTCCTTAATTGCCGCTCTCAATTAGTTTGAAATCCATCAACGGTTTATTTTGTTGTTCTGCTCTCCCAGCGGTTATTGTGATGTGAGGCGTGGAGGGTGTGTGTGTGCGTGTGTGTGTGTGTGTGTGTGTGTGTGTGTGTCTGTGTGTGTATGTGTGTGTGTGTGTGTGTGTGTGTTTGAGTGAGTCTGATAGTGTGTGAGAGAGTGACATAGAGTATGAGTAGGAGAGAGAGAACATTGACTAATGTACACACACACACACACACACACACACTGTCGTCAAATGTCACCGAGCCTCAACCAAAACACACACACACACACACACACCACACACACACATACACACATCGCTCTTCCAAGTCCCAACTCTTCACGGTTCTGGCTCCGCAGTGGTGGAATGAGCTCCCGGCTCATGTCAGGGACGGCCGGAGTCGCATCACACAGCCTTTCCCGCAAGAGACTCTAAGACCCACCTGTTCAGAGTTCAAACTGGACTGACTACATAACCCCCCCTCCTTAACAAGGAGACTCCAAGACCCACCTGTTCAAGTTCACCTGGACTCTACATAAACACCCCGCTCCTTAACCAGAGACTCAAGGACCCACCTGTTCAGAGTTCACCTGGACTCTACATAACCCCCCTCCTTAACAAGAGACTCAAGACCCACCTGTTCAGAGTTCACCTGGACTCTACATAACCCCCCTCCTTAACAAGAGACTCAAGACCCGCCTGTTCAGAGGATAAAAGCGTCTAACAAATGCCCTAAATGTAAATGTTAATATACATACATGTGGAATGTAAATGTAAATATACATACATGCGTGGCGGAAC
>PIJE02003345.1:13860-41974 GCA_002895965.2 Coryphaenoides rupestris | reverse complement strand
ACGTGTGTATCTGTAAATAAACACTCCATATTGCATAACTCTGAGTCTGGGTCTTGCGTTTGGGTCCGCCACCGCACACATCCTAACATTACACATTCTGAGGCTCCCAAGTTCATTTCTGTGTATTTGTCAGAATGTGGGTTAGGCTTGGGGTTGGGGTTTGGGTTGGGGTTGGGGGTCAACAACTCGGAGCAGCTTGGACAAATGTTTTTTTTTAATTCCTTCTGCGGCCACCGCAGGACTATAGGATCGGCATGTGTGGCTTAGGGGAGGGAGACCCCCGCCTGAGATATGCGCCTGCAAGCTCTGGCTGAGGGTGGACCCCCGGTATCAGCAACCATTGATCTCTCCCTGCATTCGCATGTCCAGATGCACCAGGTCCTCATTGTACCCCATCCCCCCCCCCAATTATGAGAACAATTATTGTGTATTGAGACCCAGCGGTACAATTCCTGGGCATCAGGAAGAAGATTAGAGTCTTCCCAGTTCACAGAATGTCAGGGAAAAACCCACAAGTTGACAGCACTGCAGAGCCACATGAAAGGAGTGTGTGTGTGTGTGTGTGTGTGTGGGCATCATTATACCTACCGCAGGGCCAGTAGGTCCTCTCTCTCCTTTGTCGCAGGCACACCTCTGCGCCAGAGGACACTTCACAGAACACACAAGCAGCATTAATCACAAAGGTTTGCAGCGTATTCATACATCATTCACTTCACTGCTCTTATCTCAGCTATTATGCAGACAATCTAGCAATTATGAAACTCGTTATATTAGCCTCGTAACTATGAATGCATGAAACCTGCTCTATTCTTATCTTTATGTACCACAGTGATATATTGCTGTCTCCTTCAACAAATCTACTCTTTGTAAGTCACTTGGGATAAAATCGTCTGCCAAATGTCCTAAATGTAAATGTAATGTAAATGTAAATCATTATACATCTGGGTGATCTTTCAGAGAGTTGTTCTACTCACCCCTTCATTAGCCAACTCAGTCTGTGGAAGAAATGAAACAAATTGAATTAGATGAATGACTCTTTATAGTGTGACAATATCAATAAAATGTCTTGTGAATTGTACTGCATTGTACTGGAGAGCTACTCGTTTAAGATTAAGCTTCTGATCTGTGAATATCACTGAAGCTGTGACCACAGCATATTGTAATGTTTTCTTGATAAGCATTCGATACAAACACTTCAACTGTGAGGAATGTGACAGTTGGTCTTATGGTAATCCCCCCGCCAAAAAACCACAGCAGTTATCTGAACATTTACTGACGGGCCCCGTGTGCCCTCACACCGTCTATACACTGAACAACAGAGAAGGTCTTAAGCACATTCATGCTCCTAATCTCCAGATGACATGTTCTTGCGCTTGTACCTACACAACATGGCCTTTCCATCTCATTCCATCTCTGTGCCCCCCCCCCCCCAAAAGAAATGTGAACACGCCTATTCACACGCAGGTAAACTCACGCAACACATGCATACGAAAGTGGAAGGCACATAAGACGTCACAGCCCGTTTTTTCATCCACTTTGAAACTTTGAATCCATGGCGGGTTTTGCAAAGTGAGTGCAAAGTCATACTTACGATCACATGGATGACTTTGTCCATGATGTCTGCGTCCTGCAGGTTGTGCAGGTAGCGGGACGCGGGAGAGCTGGCCAGCAGGCGGAGCTGCGCCACGTTGGCCGGCTCGTTGGCGGCGCGGGTGATGCCCAGCGTGAAGAAGCGGACGCCCTGGTTCTTGGCGTCGGCCACGGCCGCGAAGATGTCCGGGTTCCTGGGGTGCGAGACGCCGTCGGTGAGCAGCATGGCCACCCTGATGCTGCCCGCGCCGCTTGACTCGTCCAGGTACATCTTGGTCATGTTGGTGATGGCGTAGGTGGTGTAGGTGCCGTGGCCGATGTACACGATGGGCGTGATGCGCGCCCTGAAGTTCTGTGCGCCCCACCACTGCCCGAAGGTCTGCTCGGGGATCACGTGGCTGCTGTACTGCAGCAGGGCCACCCTGGTACTCATGCGGCGGCCCGTCTGAAGCCGCAGGCCCTGCAGGCGGTCCACCACGTCCATGGCGAAGTGCTTATCCTGCTCGTGGTTCTCCTTGGCGCTCTCCGAGCTGTCCACCAGGAAGGACAGCTCCAGGCCGCAGTCCTCGTCCACCACCGCTGTGTGCGTGTGTGTACGTGCGTGCGTGTGTGTGTGTGTGTGTGCGTGTGTGTGTGTGCGTGCGTGCGTGCGTGTGTGTTTGGTTGCATTGATGCAGTTGTGTGGCTTCAAACTCAACCCAATTGTGAAATTTGTTCACAGACGTTAATAATATAGGGGTACAAAAATGTAAATGTAAATGTGTACCTTAGTTAACATGAACACCATTAGTAAATATGAACACCATTGTAAATTATTATTCGACCAGTAGTCAACTGTTAATTCAATTGTTACTTCATGCTTATTACGGCATTCACTTATGTTAATTCGTAGTTAATTAATGTACCTATGCTGCCCAATAAGAGACTCATATCCTGTTTTAATTCAGTTGGTCATGAACATCTCAACCAAAGCCAAACCAACACCCTGCAATTGAATGATTATTTTTCAGTAGGCAACCTAAAAGCAGTCAGCTAATCCTCTGTCTACATTAAGGTGAGGAGCATGTTGTTGTGTAACTCCCAAGGTGACTGAGATGTCTGCTCTGTGCTCGTGTCTTCCTACCTCGGCCGTCATAGAGATTCTTGGAGTCTACGACATCCTTGGGTTTCCGTTGAACTTTCCTGTCACTGAAATATTCTTGGGCCAGAGCGCTTGTCAGCGCCGTGACGAACACTGCCAACGTAACGCCGTGGAACATCATGGCTCCAACTGTGGGAGGAATAAACAAAACAAAACAAAACAAAACAAAAAAATTAAATGAGAGAATAGATTGAAACAGACTCCCCCAGTGTCACCAGAGTAACAGAATTACCCTGGCAAGCAATTTGATTGAAACAGCATTGAGGAAATGTAAAGATTAAGAATCCATGTGAGGATGAAGATGAACTATATACACTGGAAATAACATTCTTCCATTTTGCACTCACCTTTCGGAAATCTGTGCAGAACTCCCTCCAAAATTCTGAGTGAGCAGAGATCACCAAGCTGACACCTGAGCAGGTACCATGTGTGAGGGGAACAGAGGGCGGTGGCCTGAAGTCAGCTCACTGATTCCTCAGCAGCAGGAGCAGCAGGAGCAGGAGAGAGTGTGTGTCCCCTGAGCCATGCCCTCCTACTCCTTTATATGTGAGGAGGAACCCAGGGGGGGCCTGGTCCTACCAGAGCCTTGCCCAGACCCATGCTAGCTAGCTACGGCCCCGGGCCACGGACGGGGGCTGGTGTAAATTTACAACTCCCCTGAGATGACTTGTGGTGATTTGTGTCCCATAAGATAACAGACAGAAATTAACGGAATGTAGATCACTTAAGATCAACAGTAAATACTGCAGATTATCTGAGATCAACAGTAAATACTTCAGATCACCTGAGATCAACAGTAAATACTACAGATCACCTCTCAGACGCTCATTAGAACATTAAATTCAGCAGTGATGGATTCAAAGGGAGGGCTGAACACATGCTCGGGTTTCATACTAACGATGTGGTTTGAGTGATGGTGCATGCTGTTTAGTGCTTCCAGAATTATGGTTCTTTCACTTTTCTTTATGACCTATGCCCTTTGACAGGTTGTCAGGCGCAGTAAAACAAATGCCTTTGCATTGCATTGCTACTACCTGGACTACTACTACTACTCGTAGTATTCATATCAACATGACGACATGAAAACATGAATTACACACAACAGGAGTTAAGAGCAATTTAAAACAACAGATCAAAGAAAGGGTGTCATCCATAAATTACTTTCATTTGAAATATGAATATTAGGCGAATAAATACCGGAGGAACGCATCGAGGAATCATTCCTTTTAAACCACGGGTCTACCGATTGAACTTTTGAGGGAGTTTAAAATAGTATTTCGACTGCTTGTCCTCTGGACCCGGGGCCGTGTAAGCTTAGAAACCTTCGGTCTCCTGTGGCCTTAGGACATAAATTACCATTAGATGATAAGGTGGTGGACAGAATTCGCAAAGAACAGGAACAATGAAGGGAACTTCGACAGGCTTTCATTTAGGGCTACGATTCTTGGGTCATTATCGGGTTGATGAAGAGAAAATAAAATGACATGAGAAAGTTACTTCAGGGAGGTCAACAAAAGGATTTTTGATGTTATTTTAGTTGGTGGGGCACTTATATACATGGATGCATTTGAGTATACCTGTTCCTTGATAAATGGTCAACAATTGAAAGATATCTCTTTCAACGATGGGAGGATAATGGATAATGAGACGGATAATCTCTCCTTTCTGTTAGGGGTAAAAAAATTAAATAATAATAATTCATTTTTCCATCTCAGGAACCTGGCAAAGATCCGACCTCTGCTCTCCCAAACAACTGCTGAACGCCTCATTCATGCCTTTGTTTCATCCCGCCTGGACTATTGCAATGCCCTCCTGGTGGGGGCATCTGCAAAATGCATAAACCGGCTGCAGTATGTCCAAAATTGTGCTGCTCGTGTTCTCACCCACACCTCCCGCCGTGAGCACATCACTCCAGTGTTATTCAGCCTACACTGGCTCCCTGTCAGTTCACGCATTGACTTTAAAGTTCTAACCCACACCTACCAAGCCATCCATGCCACTGGCCCATCCTACCTCTCTGACCTTATCAAACTGTCCTGCCCAACACGTACACTCCGCTCCTCCAGCTCCATCTCTCTGTAGCAGCCACGCTGCAGACTTAAAACCATGGGAGCCAGGGCATTCAGTTGTGCTGCTCCACGGCTGTGGAACTCACTCCCAGACACCATCAAAGAGGCAGAGTCACTCAAGTCCTTCAAAGCTCTCCTCAAAACACACCTCTTTAGACTGGCATTTAAGGACCTGTGTTAATTTTTTTTTATATATTTTTTTGTTTGTTCGCTTTTAACTGATCCTCCTATGTACAGCGCTTTTGGGTTCTAGAAATGCGCTCAATAAATTTGAATTATTATTATTATTATTATTATCTCCTCTCAAGGACACATTCCGAATGGTTAATGTCTCGCTACGAAGTGAACTGGGGTATGGTTTATGGTTGCCAGTGAACTAATGCTCCAAAGTATTGCACATCTGTAGGGAGGGCTGTGTACGTGCAAAAGAGTCGTATGTCACCGTGCCCTGATAGTAGAAGGCAAACGTTGTGGTCTGTCTGTGTAGATCATTTAATTAACGTAGGAAACTCTGAAGTCTCTATGCCCCCTCGCATGATAGATAACACCTGATCTCGTTAGTATATGTTGTGGACCGGAACGGTCTGAGAAGGGGGGAGAGAGCTTTCCCTTTGAGCCCTATAGATCATCCATCGCAGCCTGCCATGTCTGGGCGGGAAAATGACTATAAAACGTACAAACTCCTTTGTCTCTTTGGCTCCTTCGCTCTCAGACCCCACTGTTAGTGTGTCTGACTGAGAACGACCCATCAGCGCTGATTATATGTATTTGATACTTAATAAATGTTGTCTACTATACTGGTCTAAAATCCACTGGTGACGGAGTTGTTTCTTATTAGTTAACAGATTTCCACCACACACTCCATTGACTAATTGTTTTAAAGCTTTTGTTGGAGGACGAAGTACGTGTTTTTCACAGCTGCGTCTCACAGCTGTATTTGCAGAGTTACCATGGGAGTTACCATGGGACGGCGGCAGACCAGTGACGAAATCCATCGCAATGTGTGACCAGGGACGACTAGGAACAGGCAGCGGATGCAGCAGGCCGGCGGGAGGACGATGTGAGGATTTGCCCCGAGCGCAAACCGTGCAGGCCGCTACGAAGGCCCGAACGTCGGCCTCTATGGATGGCCACCAAAACTGTCTCCTCAGTAAGGACAAGGTGCGACCCACCCCTGGGTGACAGGCAACGCGGGACGCGTGCCCCCACTGGAGAACCTGGGAACGAACAGAATCCGGTACAAAAATCTGGTTAATCGGCCCGTTACCTGGGTCTGGTTGGTTCTGCTGGGCTTGCCTCACCAGTGCCTCGATCTCCCAGGTAACAGCAGCCACGACGCAGGAGGACAGGAGGATGTTGTCTGAGTTGGGTGGAGTCTCCTGGGAGCTGTACATGTGAGAGAGAGCATCAGGCTTAGTGTTGCGGGAACCAGGACGGTACGTAATAGAGAAATTAAAGCGCCCAAAAAAAAGAGCCCAACGGGCCTGGCGGGAGTTGAGGCGCTTAACCGACTGTATGTACTGTATGCAAGGTTCTTATGGTCTGTCCATACGATAAATGGAACTTCTGTCCCCTCCAACCAATGTCGCCACTCCTCTAGAGCCAACTTCACCGCAAACAACTCACGATTGCCCACATCGTAGTTGCGTTCGGCCGGGGATAGCCTGCGGGAGAGGAAAGCACACGGATGGAGCTTCTGGTCCGTGTCGGAACACTGTGACAGGATTGCCCCCGACCCCCGTGTCGGAGGCATCCACCTCCACGGTGAACTGGCGTGAAGTGTCCGGGTGCAGCAGGATGGGGTGGAGGAGAAGCGATTCTTGAGGAGTGAATGCTTGCTCTGCCTCGGGGGACCAGGAGTAGGAAACGGCTGGAGACGTGAGTTTTGGTCAACGGCATGGCTATACGACTGTAATCTCGAATGAAACGGCGGTAAAAATTTGCAAACCCAAGGAAGCGTTGCAGTTGCTTCCGAGATGACGGCGTTGGCCATTCTACCACTGCCTGTATCTTGCCCGGGTCTACCTCACCTGCCTCTCTCAATAATGAACCCCAAAAACCCCACTGAGCAACATGAAATTCAACATTTCTCTCCGCCTTAACAAACAGTCTGTTCTCCAGAAGCCTCTGGAGCACCTGCCTGACGTGCCGAGTGTGTTCCTCTCCCCGTCCGGGAAAAAATTAGAATGTCGTCTAGGTAGACAATACTGAGCGGTCTAGAAGTCCCGGAGCACGTCGTTGACCAGAGCCTGAAAATACGGCGGGGGGCGTTGGTAATCCAAAAGTCATCACCAGAGTATTCGAAGTGACCTATACAGTATGTGTTAAAGGCCGTTTTCCACTCATCTCCCTCCCGGAATTCTAACCAGTGTGTAAGAGTTTCTGAGGTCCAATTTGAGAAGATGGTGGCCCCCTGAAGAGGCTGGAAGGCGGAGTCGATGAGTGGAAGAGGATACTTATTCTTTACCGTGATGTAATTAAGTCCCCGGAAATCTATACATGCTCTTCCCCGGTTGGCCAAGCACCAACCGGGAAAGAGGATGGCCGGATGATGCCAGCCGCCAGAGACTCCTTAATAGTTCCAGTGGTTGTCTCTCGTCCGGTCGAGGAGGTTGTAACAACGCTGACGCAGAGTAGCTCCTGGAGAAGGTTGATGGTGCAATCATACGAACATGCTAGGCAGTGAAATGCGCACCGATTGTGCTGACAAAAACTCTCCTAGGTTTGATACTGCGGGCGGGATGGAAAAGAATCCGGAGGCTGCAAGGTAAAGGGTGGAGTGCAAGCGCCCTCTGTGGGGGGAATAGCAGTACGCGCAAACTATGATGACATAACCAGAGAGAACTCCAAAACTGGTCACTCCTGCCGGAGGTACCAGTCGATGTGGGATTTTTGTAGGCTTTATTAAACCAGGGGAACGATCAAGAGATCGGGAGGCATGGGGTAAGAATCAGTGGAAACGGACTCTGTTCACTGGGTTTGCCAGGAAAGGTATGAAGGAGCCCATGGGTTGGTCGGTGAGTGATATGAGCCAATAGGTACGCCGTCCTATGCGTGCTGGCTGCTGTCAGCGGAGCGTCTTAGTGTTCGGTTGGCAATGCCTACCGGAAGGCGAGCTCTGATCCAAAAAAATTTCTCATCGCGCGCCAAGAATCCACCAAGCAGTAGAGGTATGAGTCTCCTGGTTCCAGCCACCAGAATAAGTCCTTGAAACATAATAACACGGGAATGGGAATCGAGCACGTTGCTCCCAGCAACCCCATAATAACTGTGAGAGCCGTCTCGTTGGCGGATAGACAGGTGGCTAAAGAGTATGGTCGGTGTGCCCCGCAAGTAGAGGCATCACCGCTCGTTATTCTGCGGATCCGCATCGGCCTGGCGACAGGGTGGCTCTGTCCCACTTGCAATAAGGTTCCTCCCCCCAGAAAAGCCCGCTGGTGACGGAGCAGGACCGTGGACGGGCGAGAAAACACGAGCCGCTCCTTGCCGGCGCGGCCCGCAGCGGTTGGTCCAAACAACACCTGGAAGCATTCGGTGTTGTTGGTCGCCCATAACGCTTTCTCTAGTCCTGTTCAGACGCTGCTGTGTGACAGCCCGGTGCACGCTGCTTCCGCTGGTGCCGCTGCTCCGGATCATCGGATTGGTTTGTTTGTTAGCGCTAACGCGGGCGCATCCGCAAATTTTATCTTTATTCTATATCTATATTATGCTATACTTATCCTAGCCTTTCACTGTTTATAATTCAATCCGATAGTACTTAAGCGTTCTGTATTGATAAATAATCGTTGCTTGTTTTATACTGCGACTTTATTATAACTGTATATCACGTCGGAGCTGCCTTCTCTGCAATAAAACACGGTAGCTATGACTGTTGTCTGTGTCTCTGTGTTCCCCTGCGTAGAGAAGATAAGCTTCTCGTAATAGAGAAACGTATGTCACTAGAGGAGAAAGTCAGTCGTCCATAGAAAAGGCAGATACACCTGAGAGAGTAGAGAGGGGCCCGCTATGCCGGCCTCGTAGTGCTAGGTGTTAGCGTAGCTTAGGCCAGGACACTTACGAGTTTAAGACTAGACGCACCACCAACCGACACTAGTTATTAACACCCATTGTAATTCATGTTGGCACAAAGATGTTTAGGATTGAGACAATCTTAAGTCACAAATAAGAACATAGTTAGGCTGTGTCGACTTCGCAAGAAAGATGTTCGGCATCGATTAACTTCGTCTCTGGCCCTCTACCTGTTAGGGGTAGATGATGAGCAGTATAGTAAGATTAATGTCTAAATCATTGGCTGGCTAGCTATAGTTTATAGAGCAGGCCAGGTTTTGTGGATAACTGGCCTCCATGTGGGACCGCCCTGGCGTGCCTGACTGAGAGACGGCTACACCCGACTGGTTTAGGCGCCGTCAATTTGTCGACAAACATAGATAGTTGCCTTAAGTCAGCGCGTGAAGATCCACTACATGCACGCTGGGATGCAAGGTGATTAGCGAGCCTAGCCAACGAACAATAAGTCACGTTGCAGAGTCTAGAACCTAGGAGGGGTTAACTAAGCTGTTGGGCGTGGGTGAACTGTGCTGCAATGCAGACACTCGAGGCGCCTCAGCTCAGGCCACAGCAGCGTCTGGTCAACTGAGAGGTTTTATAGTTTAACCTACTGCCATAAGTGTGTGTCACAGCCCCGCAACTGTCCAGAGGCTAAAGCCCGCAGGCGAAGGCAACTGCCACTCATGAAAATGTCATTGTTAATGTCCCAATCTCCTCCTCCTCAGAGCTGAGCAGTACCAAACTCGCTCTGATTCTAACAATAAACAGGAGGAGGCCAAAAAGGTTTTATGAATATCACGATCGGCTTTCAAACTAAAGCACTCTTGGTCCAGGAATCTAATTTGCTTGAGCAGAGGTTATTCCTGGGCCTGTGGAAGACTGGTTAAAAACCAAGAAGTGGTATTCTGCCCCTAAATAACTACTACCAACCAAATATAGTGAAACTCAAACTATCAACGTGAACTAGGAAGGTTGGTGAGTCGCCAGAACTCTAGCTCGAACTGGTCCTAGCCCAAAGAGCATTACACCGTTCTTCTTTTGAAGTGTTGCTTTTAGCTCCTCAAGCTCCAATTAGGCAAGGAGAATCACGGCATTGCAGACCCTTTTCTTTGGCTGTCATCTGAACCGCCCTCGGGCCTTAAATCAATCTTTGTGCGATGAGTTCTCTGAAGTTTGTGGTGACTTGCAATCCTACTCTGACAAGGTCTGCCTTTATGCGGGATTTAGACACCATGTGAATAACCCATGTGACTCTCTCGCGGAAAGCTTTTCTCTGTCCATTATACACACATGGATTCACACAGCTATGTTCAGCTACCTACCCACATCCGTGTGAAACACATTGGAGCCTGTCCTGAACTCGGGAGTTGAGTTACAGATTTAAGTGGTCCTCTCCTTTATAACTTCAGCTCCTCTCCGATCACTGTCTGCCTCACTTCCAGGTGTGTTTTATCTGCCAAGGGACGACCGCCAGCCTACTATAGCTGACGTCGTATCACACCCTGAACTCCACAGCCATGCAAGATAGTTACCCCTGTTACTTCTCCTTTTTGCGACTTCAGGGGTTCAGTGGATTGTCCACAATGAGTTTTTTAACACGTGCTTTAATCCGCAGCCATCGACTTGTGTGCTCCTCTGTAGTTAAAAGCGGGAAAGCAAAAGAAGCACAATGGTTCACGAAGAACGCGTACCTCAAAACGCGACTGCGAAAAACTTGAACGTGAAGTGTGCGTCCGACTAAACTTGAAGTCTTCTACCTGCATTGGCACGACAGCCTGCTTTACTCAAACTGCGCTAACAACTCCAGAAATGCCTACTTCTCCAGTGTCATCAACTTAACAAGACAACGCGCGAAGTTCTCTGGACACTGTAAAGAGCTGATGCAAAAACACCTCAAACGTTGGACCTCTCCTCTCAGCGAGCGAACATTCCCTGGAGTTTCTTTGATCACAAAGATAAATCAATTAGGAAAGACTTGATGCGTCCTCACCACATCATCTGAACATTCGGCAGGTGGGTGCCTACGCAGTTCTCCCTGAAGCTACTTTCAGCGTTTACACAATGCTCGTGATTGAGCTTGTACAAGCTAATACAGATCTAAACACGCTACTTTTGCTCGACACTGTCCAACCCCAGGTTCTAAAGAAACTTTCCCAACGGTTGTAACGGCTAATGCTCAACATCAGACTACTACATGTCGAAAGCCTCATTCCCACTGACTTAAAGTGCGCTCGTGTAAAACCTCTACTCAAGCAAGCCATGGCTCGACCCCGACAGCTCTCAAGCAGCTTATCGGCCCATCTCAACCTTCTTCCTCTCTAAAGTATGAAAGAATTGTAAGCTAGCCAAACAACATAATATCTGACGGCAAACAACTTATTTGACAAGCATTTCAGTCTGGTTTTCAGGAGCCTATACACTCTACTGAACCGCTGTGACCCAGAGTGTAAACGACTCCTCCTAGCATGGACAGCAATGCACCCCTGATGGTGTTGCTTGACCTCAGCGCCGCTTTTGACACAATTTGACCATCGCATCCTCCTTGAGCGTCTCGAACACTACGTCAGCATCAAAGGCACTGCTCTTCACTGTTTAGATCCTACCTTCAGACAGAACACAATTTGTTGTCTGCAAAGGATCAAAATCGAAGCATTGCAACTTAAGCTTTGGTGTTCCCCAGGGGTCGGTCCTTGGTCCACTGCTCTTTGCAATCTACATGCTCCCTCTTGGCGATATTATTCGCAGCTTTGGCATTAGCTTTCACTGCTATGCGGACGACACCCAAATCTACATTCCCATTGGATTAAAGACTCCCCCCGGCTTCCAACAGATCCAAAAGCTTGAATCCTGCCTCGCTGCAATCAAAAGATGGATGTCCCAAAATTACTTGCAGCTTAACACGGGGAAAACTGCAGATGATTATCTTCGGCCCGAAGCATAAACAATCACAACTTGATGACGTCACACTCTGCCTGAGGGATCCACTATTGCCCAAAGCTCCTGCGTCAAGAATCTTGGTGTTCTTCGCTGATCCTACGCTTTCTTTCGATCAGCATGTCAAAAGTATCACCAGAACTGCTTTCTTTCATCTTAGAAACATTGCCAAGATCAGACCAATGCTATCCGCTGCGGACGCAGAGACACTCATCCATGCATTTATATCATCCAGACTGGATTACTGTAATGCACTGTTCTCTGCCTACCGAGCTCTACTACAAAAAGCCTCCAGCTCGTACAGAACGCTGCTGCTAGACTTAACGAGAACTAGGAAGTTTGACCACATTACTCCTATTCTCACTTCCTCCACTGGCTCCCAATAAATGCCAGATCAGATTTTTAAGGTGCTACTTCTTACCTACAAGACCTGCATGGGTCCGCACCATCGTACCTGAAGGACCTTATTGTTCCCTATTGTCCTTCTCGGCCGCTCCGGTCCTCAGGAGCTGGCCTTTTATCAATTCCAAAGTAAATACAAATCAGCAGGAAACAGGGCCTTTCTCTTATCGAGCACCCTATCTGTGGAACAGTCTGCCACCTGTAATCAGGGAGGCTGACTCTGCTGATATATTTAAGGCGAGACTAAAAACCCACCTATTTACCCTCGCCTTTGGCTGCTAGGAGTGCCCCTCAGCTCTAATTTACAGCTAAATCAATACCGTTAGCACTAGCCTACCCTAGCTGCCGATGGGTACTAGGTCTGAGGATACTTGTATGTTTCCTTGCTTACTGTGCTCCAGCTAACCTTCATGTTGTCTCCATTATCTAGAGTGCTGCTGTGATCGTGACTGGATACCTGGCCACCTCACCTGACGGCTACCAGCTTGCTCTCCAGCCAGCACCCCGTCCCATTATTACTATTTAATTTACTATTTGTACTTTGTCATTTATAATTTGTTATGTTACCCCTGTTTTTAAATGCCCGTATGACACCCATTGCACTCTGAACCATCCCTGGAAGGAGGGATCCCCCACTCTGAGGTTCCTCCTCGAGATTTCTTCCTTGTTAATTAAGGGAGTCGTTTCTTGCCCTTAGGGGGGCTTGGGCTAGGGGGGTGTCATAAATCACGTTTAGCCCATAACAATCTGGCCTGTAAAGCCCTTTGAGACTGTCTTGTGATTCAGGGCTATACAAATAAAATTGAATTGAATTGAATTGAATTGTCCAGCTTGATGGCGAGGGAAGCTCGAGCCTTAAAATCCCCTGGCTCGTCTCGAGTGGCTATTTCGTCCTGTAGTTGCTCCGTTAGGCCATTTAAAAAAATGCCCCGTAGCGCCGAGTCGTCCCACCCAGGGTCAGCTGCTAAAGTCTTAAACTCAGAGTAATCGGCTACGCTGCGGGCTCACTGGCGGACAAACGCTTGGATGCGTCTCCCCAGTGATCGGGGTGATCAAACACATCCTTTAATTCCAAAATGAATTCGTCGAAGGTGAGGGGGTCCCGGGACTGGTGGGAGTGGACCGCCTCGGCCCGCGCCAGAGCCCTGCCCCTCAACAAGCCGATCACATATCGAACCTTCGCTGGATCGGTGGAGAAGGTCTGCGGTCGCTGGAGGAACACTAGGGAACACTGGAGCACGAACCATCTGCATTTATTCCCCTCCCCGGAGAAGGGTCCCGGGTCCGGAGCGTAGGACTCCCGGAAAGCTGGTGATACCGGGGACGGAGCCGAGGGGTCTGGCTGGGATGCGGAGACTGGCGGAGTGAGGTGCGTAGTGAGCATGGCTGCCTGGTTGGTTAGTTGGTTGATTTGTTGCATCATAGTCTGGTTGATCTCAGCTAAGTTCCGGAGGATTCGGTCGTGCTGCCCCACGAACTCGCCCTGGCTGGCGACTGCTCTCCAGAGCGAGGCTGCCTCCGAATCCGGGCTCGCTGGGTCCATCTTGGCCAGATCGTTCTGTCACGATCGTTCGAGGGTTTGGACCCAAATGCAGAGCCGGACACGGAGTGCAGGAAATAACAAGGGTTTATTTAAAGTAGTGAGGGGAAAATCAGGATCGGCCGGAGCGAAGGCAGGGGGGAGCCGAGGAGCCCGATGGTAGGTGTGGCTCGGGAGGCAAGCCGGGTGGTGAGCAGGCAGGTAGACAGACAGACAGGCAGGCAGGCAGGAGAGAGTAGCGGGCTGATGGCTGGATGAAGTATTGATCCTGAGACAGAGGAAGACAGAGATCAACACGGAGACGACACGGAGATAACTAGAATCTAGAATCAAATATCCTAGAAGCCTGAAGCGAAGAGTACCACTGTAGTTGAATCAACGATCTGGCGATGAGTGAGGTGAAAGCCGGTGTTTAAGTACTGGTGGAGATGAGTTGATGAATAGCCGGTGTGCAGGGTAGACCAGGTGAGCGTGATGAGCCGGGGGAGGAGCCGGAACCAGGAACCACGCCCACACAACACACAGACAGACAGGTAAAGGTACATTGCACCTATAGAGGCATGACCGAAACCATGACAAGATGTATTCTGACTCAATCAGTTTATCTGTGGGTACAGTCCACTGGGTAGGCTGGTAGACTGATCTCGTCAGCATACATCTAAGTGGACATTCCCACTTGTGATGTCATTAGACAGTAGCCAAAAGGCAATTGTGAAATGGCTTGCAATGGCTAATCACACTCACACCTGATGGCATAATATGTCCCCTTTAAAGGTCAATGTAAGGTCATGTAACAAATTCTATACAAAAATAAATAAAACGTATATAAGTAAATCATATGTATATATATAAAAAAAAAGGATTCCCAGTGGCCATAAACTGTGTCTGCGTCATTATAGTTGCCCTAGTTGAGTTTTACCCACTGTTAAGGCTGATACATACTCCGCAAGAACAGAGAAATGTGTTCTTGTTCTCAGCCCTGGGAGCGAGAACAAATTTCTCTGTTCTTGCGGAGTATGTATCAGCCTTTAAGATTCTACAATGACGGTGCGTTCCAGCTGCACTAGAAAGTCGGAATTTCCGGCCACACTTGCAGGGAATGACGTCACACCCGAGTTGACTGACGTCGGCTGAAGTTACGCGTTAACACGTCGTTTTTGTACGTGTTAACACGTTATGTACGTGACGGTTTTTGCCTGGATGGCGTTCCATACTTAAATACCATCACGAAAATAACTGGAACGCACCATCTATGACAAGGTCAAAATAACGGGCGCTACAACATGTACACGGCTGTCTAGCGCCCTCTAGCGTCCGGTGGGGAGGATAGCGCTATCCGGAGCTCCCCACACCACACAGTCAGACGGCTCGTCCCTTTCAACGAGACCTTCGGCCATCTTAAACATGTTGGGTGCTGCGGGACGTTGCTGCACCGGGGCCCTGCGCTCCTTCAAACCCCAGGCCAGCCCGCTACAACACCTCACGGCCAGAAATGCGGCGCTTTATTCGCGTAAGTATTAACAAAAAAATCCGAGCGGATTTGCGTTGTTTGCGGCTGATTGCGGTGACTTGACATTGGCAGCGCGGCCTGGTCTCCCAGCGCCAAGCCTCGCAACGTATACTATTCATTCACTCTCATTCATTCACATCAAGAATATTAATAAGTCGTACACAGACAGTGGATTTGTCATTTTGTTACGCCTCGGTTTTGTCCAACCTGCTTGCTTTGCGTAAGAGCTTTCAGTTCCAAGTCTCCTTCGCAGTGACCTTACTAAGCTAGCAGTCAGTAATGTGCATGCAAGTGACGTCAAGGTCTGCCTGAGTTCAGCCTCGAGTTCAATCAAGTCATTTTATATAAAAAAGAACATTCGATTAACTAACATGTATGCTGGGTCAAGTTTAGTGTCATCGATCCCTTTTTTTTTTCCATCTTATGTTATGATGACCTATAATTTGCTTCCGCCCTGAGACCTAGATGCCCCAAATGTACCGTAATAGTAATTTCAGCAGAATAATTGATAAGGTCTGATTCCATTTTCTTTCCATGCAGACAGGAGCTATGTTGCCCCAGCGGCCCAGGCGGCCATCGCCAACGGCCGCATCGTAGCGGTCATTGGTGCCGTTGTGGATGTCCAGTTCGATGAGGGTCTGCCCCCCATCCTCAATGCCCTGGAGGTGGCTGGCAGAGAGAGCAGGCTGGTGCTGGAGGTGGCACAGCATCTGGGTGGGTCCATTGTTTTGATTTAATTTAGATTTACTGAATTCAAGGTTACCTACTACCAATATAAACAGATCGATTCATAGGATTTCACAATGGTTCCTGTTTTCCATTTGAAAGGGGAGAACACCGTCCGCACCATCGCCATGGACGGTACCGAGGGTCTGGTGCGCGGCCAGAAGGTCCTGGACACCGGCGCCCCCATCAGGATCCCTGTGGGGCCCGAGACCCTTGGCAGGATCATGAATGTCATCGGCGAGCCGATCGACGAAAGGGGCCCCATCAGCACCAAGCAGTGAGTAGATGATTCTCATCCAATGAGAGTATAGCGTGTCATCTTCAGTATATAACCAAAACGGTTGTCACTAGTAATAATAATAACTTGGTATCGCACCTTTTAAAAACAGTTTACAAAGTGCTTAGACAGACAAAGCAAAAGCAGGTTACTCAGAAGACAATAACAGAAAGCAGAACAGAGAGGACAAACAAAAGAAAGACCATGGTAAAGTTAAAAAGAGAATAAAAACATAAAAAAATAAATTAAATTAAATGTTTAAAAAAGTGAATACAAAATTTAAGAATAAAGGCAATAAAAAGATGTCCTGTAAAAGCAAGACTGTAAAAATGGGTTTTAAGAAGAGATTTAAAAGAAGTCACAGATTCTGCGAGCCTTACCTCCTCAGGCAGGTCGTTCCAAAGCAGAGGGGCACTGATGGCAAAAGCACGGTCACCTTTAGAGTTCAGCCTCGACTTTGGAATAGCCAGAAGGGTCCCATCTGAGGATCTAAGGCTGCGAGCTGGCTCACATGGGGTCAACATTTCTGCAATTTCTCATGTTGTACTAATGAGTGTCATCACCTTGCAGGACTGCCCCTATCCACGCTGAGGCCCCTGAGTTCACAGACATGAGCGTGGAGCAGGAGATCCTGGTCACTGGCATCAAGGTTGTGGATCTGCTCGCACCCTACGCCAAGGGTGGCAAGATCGGTGAGTTGGATCGCCTCATACCGCAGTATCGTTAAATACTTGCTCCTGGTCAATAACGCTCCAAGGGTGTGACACCACTTCCTTTGAACAGTCAAGAGGTGCAAATGTAGGATTAAAAATTGAAAAACAATATGCTCAAAGCACTGAAGAAGGATGATGTTTCAGGTTCAGCTGATTAAGTCCATTAAAAACCCAATAATGTTGTCGACCAAAGTAACAAACTATGTAATCACTGTTTGTAGTGTTAGCGGAATAAATCACTCCTACTTTCCCCGCTGAAGTACGTTATGTTCCAATAATGGGACACTCCGCTCTAGGCAGATATTTCATCACGTCTGACCCTTTTTTGTTTTTTAAATTGGTCTTTGTTTGGCATCTCCCCAGGTCTGTTCGGCGGCGCTGGTGTTGGCAAGACCGTTTTGATCATGGAGCTGATCAACAACGTGGCCAAGGCCCACGGCGGTTACTCTGTCTTCGCTGGTGTGGGCGAGCGCACCCGTGAGGGCAACGACCTGTACCATGAGATGATCGAGTCTGGAGTCATCAACCTGAAGGACACCACCTCCAAGGTGACCGCCTTTCTTCAGCTCAGCATGAAGTCGTCCATCTTGGATTGACATGGTTGAGTGTTATGTGAGACGTTTTGATTGAGGCTGAAAAGAGTTGTCATGTCTCCAGGTAGCTCTCTATAAGGAGTTGTGATGTCGTGCCTCCAGGTCGCTCTCTATTACGAGTTGTCATGTCTCCAGGTAGCTCTCTATTAGGGCCTTTCCACCAAAGTGAACCGAGAGCTGGTTCTGGGCTGGTGCTAGTGCCAGTTTCGGAGCTGGTTCAACTTAAGAACCGGTTTGCTTTTCCACCGGCTAGAGAGCCTCGAGAGCCAACCGCCCCCACGTCATTACGTCACTGTACGTCTGTAGAAGTCTCCGCCTTCCCAGCAACGCGAGCACAACAAGAACAATGGCGGACGTACATCGCGATACGAGTGATCTTGTTTTTGTAATTGGTATATTTTGTTACTACCTGTTCTGTCATCACTCAAATAAAACTGAATCTTATTTGTTTCTCCTGTTGTTTAAGTATACTGAAGCAGACATGTTAACCAAAATGTTTATTTAGAAAAACAATGCTGCTCCGTTAATTCGCGGTTCTGATGGGGGGGGTGCTCTGGTTAATTCGCGGTTCTGATGGGGGGGGGGGGTGCCTCCGTTAATTCGCGGTTCTGATGGGGGGGTGCTCCGTTAATTCGCGGTTCTGATGGGGGGGGGGTGCTCCGTTAATTTGCGGTTCTGATGGGGGGGGGTGCTCCGTTAATTTGTGGTTCTGATGGGGGGGGGGGTGCTCCGTTAATTCGCGGTTCTGATTGGGGGGGGGGGGGGGTGCTCCGTTATTCGCGGTTGTGATGGGGGGGGGGGTGCTCCGTTAATTTGCGGTTCTGATGGGGGTGCTCCGTTAATTGGTGGGGACATGTCCCCAGCGTCCCCACTAAATTCTACGCCCATGCTCGGTACCATGCGCAGTTGCTATTAAACATCCATAAACGACAACTCGGTTGCATCTCTTTATTTCAATATTCCTTGGCTAAGAATATTACAAGGTTAACGTTGCGTTGCCAAAGTGGTATCGGTGGCGGTGTATCGGAGTAGTCACTTCCATTGTCGGGGTTTGTTGTGAAATGGAGCTCAGAAAGTTTTTGGCAGACTTGCTAATCCCGCCCCCAGCCTCTGACGTAGTCGGTTCTTAGTCGGTGCTTATCTGGCCCAGCAAAGAGTTGGGGCCAAGAACGAACCAGTTTTTCTGGCCGGGAGCCGGTTCTTTGTCTGTGGAAACAGGTAGAACTGGTTCGTTTTAGGCTCTGGCTCCGAACTGGCCCAGAAAATGCCTTGGTGGAAAAGGCCCCTCTCACGAGTTGTGATGTCATGTCTCCAGGTAGCTCTCTATAACGAGTTGTGATGTCATGTCTCCAGGTAGCTCTCTATAATGAGTTGTGATGTCATGTCTCCAGGTAGCTCTCTATAATGAGTTGTGATGTCATGCCTCCATCATTCAGAAATCATTCTGTATTGTATATACCCATTCATACTATTCTACTTTATTTTATATTTATGCCTCTTGTCGTTTTTGCACTACTTGCTTTTTAATGCTTTTTAACTCTTGTTATTATTATTCTTATATTGTCTGTATGCACCAACAACCACAGCAAATTCCTCGTATGTGAAAACTACTTGGCGAATAAAGCGATTCTGATTCTGATTCTGATTCTTATTCTGAAAAAGCGGGGTGTACGGCCAGATGAACGAGCCCCCAGGTGCCCGTGCCAGAGTGGCTCTCACCGGTCTGACCGTCGCCGAGTACTTCCGTGACCAGGAGGGTCAGGACGTGCTTCTCTTCATCGACAACATCTTCAGGTTCACCCAGGCCGGGTCAGAGGTCAGCGACAACAAACACTGAACATCATGCTTTTCTGCTTGCCTGTTTCATTGGACATGACGATTTCGACCACCTTGAGAACTAAATCTCTTCCATCTCGCTCTGTATTGAAGGTGTCTGCCCTGCTGGGTCGTATCCCCTCTGCCGTGGGCTACCAGCCCACCCTGGCCACAGACATGGGTACCATGCAGGAGAGAATCACCACCACCAAGAAGGGCTCCATCACCTCCGTCCAGGTAAAACACCTGGGCATGATGGACAACACAGAACTCTCTAGTAGCTAGTCAGCTACTAGAGAGGTGCTCTCGTAGCCCTTCATCCACAGGTTAAAGGTGCTTGTTGGGAAGATTCAAGAGATTGAAAGGGAGGAATGGGGCAAGAAATTACCAAAAAAATTGCATTTAACTCCCCTGTGATTGACAGGCTAGATGGATTTCCTGGAACCAAGAGATGCCCTGATTGGCCCTAATTTTGACAAATGATACTCCAATTATAACTCCCTATAATAAGCTCCTTTTTTTTTTTTTTTTTTTTGATAAGTTCTTATTTATGCAGCACCTTCTAAAAGCAAGTGATTTGTACCCAAGAGGTGTACAGATCATTACTGTAAAGAGTTTAAGAGGCTACAGACTTAACATGCGTTTTCGGTGACGTCCTCCAGGCCATCTACGTGCCCGCTGACGACTTAACAGACCCCGCCCCCGCCACCACCTTCGCCCACTTGGATGCCACCACCGTGCTGTCCCGCGCCATCGCTGAGCTGGGCATCTACCCCGCCGTGGACCCCCTGGACTCCACCTCCCGTATCATGGACCCCAACATCGTCGGAGCCGAGCACTACGACGTCGCCCGCGGCGTGCAGAAGATTCTCCAGGTTTGTCCCCAAATAAATCTACGACTAATACAGATGTGAACGGGCGCTGAAGTGGATGAGAGATGGTCCCAGCTGAAAAGAACTGAGTTTGACGAGGGCTGGGCTGTAGGGCTAAGCATAACTCTTATATTTACATTTAGGGCATTTGGCATTTGACACTTTTATCCAAAGCAACTTGCAATAAGTTTTGTAAAAAGAACATTTGTAGAAAGATGAGTACATTTGTTGAATATCCCGATTCTAGGTAATTTAATATCTCTAACCATATATGATTGTCTAATTCACCACATTGAAAAGCTATTTGTGTATACACAATGAGATGGGTTTTTTTCATAAATCATCAGTAATGTGGACATAATGACAGCTGGAAGAGTCTGGCAAGGTCAAAAAGTTACATCACTTTTACTGTCATGCAGCCTTTTGAAAACGAGGAAGACTACACTTATGCCATATTATGATATCCAAAATCTAAGATGATATCTAGTCTCACTGCATCGATTTTATAATATCGCTTTGTTGCCCAGCCCTATTTTTGGTCCCCAGTGCCTGCCACTACCTTCTCCTTAAGCGCATGCATCTGTAATCACTGCATTGGATAAAAGTATCTAATAGACTAAATGGTGTTCAAACATGGGCCTGTTGTAATCTCCAACCTCCTTTCTCTTTTAGGACTACAAGTCCCTGCAAGACATCATCGCCATCCTGGGCATGGACGAGTTGTCCGAGGACGACAAGCTGACGGTGGCGCGCGCCCGCAAGATCCAGCGCTTCCTGTCCCAGCCCTTCCAGGTGGCTGAGGTCTTCACGGGCCACATGGGCAAGCTGGTGCCCCTCAAGGAGACCATCAAGGGCTTCCAGAGCATCCTCGGCGGTAGGACCACACGCGCACACACACACACCTACTGAGATTTGGTTTTCTTTGTCGGGGGACGGTGTAGAACCGGGGCCGGGGCGGGTACGGTACACGTAACATGGCAAAATACATGGTGAGAATAAAACATGCTTGTTCGTCATTGCTAATTATCTAGGTTGAAGTGGTAATGTGGTAATAAGATTTTCTCCCCCCAGGCGAGTATGACACGCTGCCAGAGCAGGCGTTCTACATGGTGGGACCCATCGAGGAGGTCGTCCAGAAGGCAGCAAAATTGGCCGAGGAGCATTCATAAAGCACCCGCTCATGTTTGTACAGTTTAATATGATGTGTATGGAACATCTTGTCCACCCGAATGTTGAAATTGTTGACGGAATAAAGGAAAAATATATTGTATCCAATTGTCTTTTGCTTTATTCAATGTTGAAAGCAGTCAACACATACTATTGAATCTTGAAGCATATAGTGTTCAGCCAACTATATGGCGAAGCTTTGCGTTCAACTCTTTCTCCCGTGCCAGAAGGTTGGCGCTGTATTCCTTGTAGGCCTCAAAGTCCTGTGGAATAATTTAAAGGCTATACGTTATTTGTCCTCATTGGTCAAACTGTAAACTTTGTTCTCCTTTTAACAAACCTCTCAGGCTTTCTCGGCCTTCCTCACCGCTTCGTTGAGCGCACGTTGGAGAGTCATAACCTTCGTGTTGACGTTGACGGCCTCCGCCTCCTGCTTGAACCTGCAATGGAAGTTCCAGCAATTGGGAAATGTATATTGCACTGTTATCCAAAGTGCTGTACATCTGAAAGAGCTTTATTGCTTGAGTTTTACAAACGAGGAATGTGCTTTTGTGAAATTGCTGCATAACATTAAACAGAGTAATAATATAGAAATTCTAAGTATAAAAAATATGCAATTAAAGGTGTAATTTCAAGAATTGCCTCACTCATTTGTACACACACTCATGCACTGACGGTGCCAACCATGCAAGGCAACAGCCAGCTCGTCAGGAGCAGTTAGGGTTAGGTGTCTTGCTCAGGGACACCTCGACACTTGCGGGGATCAAACCGATTGATGCTGACCAGTTAAATGTTATAACCCCTATGGCACCGCAGAACTAGGACCAACCAAAATGCATAACGTTGACTTACACAGTGACCAGCCTATCGGGGACACCTCCTGTGGCCCTCACGCCTCCAATCAATCAAAACTAAAAATTAACTCGAGAGCGACAATATGGTGTTGATAAACTGCACATGGATCTACCACAGAATACATAATAGATAACACATAACACATATTGTACTTCGACAATCACGTACATCCATGACCTTCACGTTCTTTGTAGATTATCGATCAATCAGTTTGTAATATATAGTAAAGATAAAAGCGCTCAAAGAGGGAAAATAATTTTAATAGCAGGGGTATAATAATAATACAATTATTAATGATAATAATAATAATTAGTAGGGTGCCCGGATCTAAAATGGGAAATAAGAATTCGGGATGTAATTCTCAGGTACCTGTGTTAATAGGGTGTGTGGATCTGGTACAATGGGTGTTCTTGGATGCACTGCATCATTTACCTTTTTCAAATCTTGGACAAACCAAACCATGAGTTTGTCCTGCAACGGGTGCCTTTTCCACAGGGAATATTGGGGTACTACATGGTGAATTTGGACACGGAACTATCACACCGGCTTCCAACAATGAGTTGAACACAGGTATGATACCATCAATTGCCTCTTGGCGTAACCTGTACTGGGGTTGTCTGGGCCTGTAAGCAGATTTGGGAGTTACCACCAGGGGCTCCACACCTTTTATGCGACCTACATCATATTTATTTTCAGTCCACAGGTTGGACGGGACCCCAGCCAATCGTGGTCCTCCAACGTCATCTGTGGGAGCATCAACTCCTCCCTACTGCTGCCCATTTGGTGTATTGAGTGCTGGGCTTCGAATGCTCCACCCCACTCCTTACACCTCAATCCCGTTGTGGGAGAGAAGTATTGTCCTTCTGGGCCATCTGCTATCCAATCACATGTGTTCCCCCCTTTTACAGCCCATGACCCCAATTCAGCCCATGTCATGTCGGGGGTTTTTGCTAGGGACACATGTGGTTCTGCTCCAGCAACCCTATAAAACTAATTAAACTTCCTCACTGGAGGACACTTTTTATCATGCTAAATGTCTCATACCAAAGCAAGAGTTCTCCTTTTAACATTGGCGTTGTATTCGCCCCATTAAACCATAATTCTTCAAATTCTGGTAACCGCCCCTCATAAGATATTCTGGCAGTAATATGCAAATCATTTGTGGGCATATATTGTACCTCTGGCTGACCCTGCATGCAGTGGTGTGCATCTGTTATCAGTATGTCAGCTGTTCCCCTGATCTCTCTGTCAACAAGTCCCACGTATAAGAACACTCTGGTGCGCATCTCGCCGGGCTTGCATCGGAGCTGATCGTGAGGCCTGTCAGTGTAAATAACACTCAGTCCCAATCTACACATTAGATCTCATCCCTATTTTCCATTTTGTTTGTGTTGTGTGTGTGGTGTGTGTGTGTCAGTGCTCATACGACCTTCTTGGACCGGACCAGCTCCCCCACACCTCCATGCAAATGCATCCGTCCACCTCCGCCCCTCGGGTATTCAGCTCCACAGCAGCTCAGATGGTTCCCAAGTCCTCGACCTGAGTGTCCCGCGTTTTTTTTTAATTTCTGTATTGGCGGGTAGACGCAGGGTTTGTCAACGCTTCTAGTTGGCGAATTGAAGCTTCGTATCTCCCGCTTCTCTCCTCTGTCTCTTCTTGTTCATCTGTTTCTCTCTAAGATCTCCTGCGTGGCTGGCGTGACTCACTACAGTGAGTCTGGCGGTACGCCTGTCAACACAATGTCTCTTTACAACCACCGATAAACTTTCATCCCCCGCGTCCAGAGCGTCTCAATGGCGCCTCGTACGGAGTCTGGTCTCTTGCAGGCCTGTCGCCCTGCATGCGACCCCATCGCAAGCCTAGTCGGCTCACACAGACTTAACCCACTTCTGTGATGGATAGTTCGGGTTGCTGGACCATTTCAGCGATCGCCGTGGCGAGCGATTCCCCCCCGCAACAGACGGGTCCGGCAGACATTCGGATGCTGGGCTGCCGTCCTGCGGGTTCAGAACTTGAATCATGGGGAACTGTCCATCTTCTCCGTCTTTAATTTCTGTGTCCGTCTGAGCCCCCCATAGACCTGCGGCCGCTGGCCCTTTGGTTGGTGCGTAAGCCAGCTGGACCGATCGCCGGGTCCGCGTTTGGCTGCGGGTGGTCATCTCCTGTGTGTGTGTTGACCTCCTCCATGTCAGGGCAGGCTGGGTGCTGCTGCTGCTGCTGCTGCTGGTAGAGGCGGCGGACAGCGGAGCATTCGCCGGCGTGGGGCAGTCCGGTCCAAGTCCAGATCTGTAGTTCGGGTGACAGACAGATTAAAGTTCCCTACACTCTCTACACTCGCTTGTCCCTCATCAGAATTTTCCTCTTAACTCACCCTCTTTTTTCCACAAATGAAATGCATACCAACACGTTTTCATATTTTCTTTTTCTTTACTGACTCTAATAACACATCCTCTAATTCCTTCAATTTCTCCAAACAAAAACTCCCCATTTCTGGAAAACCCTTTTTCCTCCAATATTGTAACCCTTCTAGTGCCATTTCACCATGTTTCTCCAACATTACCTTTGCAGGCCCGGTTATTCCCGAATTCTTATTTCCCATTTTAGATCCGGGCACCCTACTAATTATTATTATTATCATTAATAATTGTATTATTATTATACCCCTGCTATTAAAATTATTTTCCCTCTTTGAGCGCTTTTATCTTTACTATATATTACAAACTGATTGATCGATAATCTACAAAGAACGTGAAGGTCATGGATGTACGTGATTGTCGAAGTACAATATGTGTTATGTGTTATCTATTATGTATTCTGTGGTAGATCCATGTGCAGTTTATCAACACCATATTTGTCGCTCTCGAGTTAATTTTTAGTTTGATTGATTGGAGGCGTGAGGGCCACAGGAGGTGTCCCCGATAGGCTGGTCACTGTGTAAGTCAACGTTATGCATTTTGGTTGGTCCTAGTTCTGCGGTGCCATAGGGGTTATAACATTTAACTGGTCAGCATCAATCGGTTTGATCCCCGCAAGTGTCGAGGTGTCCCTGAGCAAGACACCTAACCCTAACTGCTCCTGACGAGCTGGCTGTTGCCTTGCATGGTTGGCACCGTCAGTGCATGAGTGTGTGTACAAATGAGTGAGGCAATTCTTGAAATTACACCTTTAATTGCATATTTTTTATACTTAGAATTTCTATATTATTACTCTGTTTAATGTTATGCAGCAATTTCACAAAAGCACATTCCTCGTTTGTAAAAACTCAAGCAATAAAGCTCTTTCAGATGTACAGCACTTTGGATAACAGTGCAATATACATTTCCCAATTGCTGGAACTTCCATTGCAGGTTCAAGCAGGAGGCGGAGGCCGTCAACGTCAACACGAAGGTTATGACTCTCCAACGTGCGCTCAACGAAGCGGTGAGGAAGGCCGAGAAAGCCTGAGAGGTTTGTTAAAAGGAGAACAAAGTTTACAGTTTGACCAATGAGGACAAATAACGTATAGCCTTTAAATTATTCCACAGGACTTTGAGGCCTACAAGGAATACAGCGCCAACCTTCTGGCACGGGAGAAAGAGTTGAACGCAAAGCTTCGCCATATAGTTGGCTGAACACTATATGCTTCAAGATTCAATAGTATGTGTTGACTGCTTTCAACATTGAATAAAGCAAAAGACAATTGGATACAATATATTTTTCCTTTATTCCGTCAACAATTTCAACATTCGGGTGGACAAGATGTTCCATACACATCATATTAAACTGTACAAACATGAGCGGGTGCTTTATGAATGCTCCTCGGCCAATTTTGCTGCCTTCTGGACGACCTCCTCGATGGGTCCCACCATGTAGAACGCCTGCTCTGGCAGCGTGTCATACTCGCCTGGGGGAGAAAATCTTATTACCACATTACCACTTCAACCTAGATAATTAGCAATGACGAACAAGCATGTTTTATTCTCACCATGTATTTTGCCATGTTACGTGTACCGTACCCGCCCCGGCCCCGGTTCTACACCGTCCCCCGACAAAGAAAACCAAATCTCAGTAGGTGTGTGTGTGTGCGCGTGTGGTCCTACCGCCGAGGATGCTCTGGAAGCCCTTGATGGTCTCCTTGAGGGGCACCAGCTTGCCCATGTGGCCCCGTGAAGACCTCAGCCACCTGGAAGGGCTGGGACAGGAAGCGCTGGATCTTGCGGGCGCGCGCCACCGTCAGCTTGTCGTCCTCGGACAACTCGTCCATGCCCAGGATGGCGATGATGTCTTGCAGGGACTTGTAGTCCTAAAAGAGAAAGGAGGTTGGAGATTACAACAGGCCCATGTTTGAACAACCTTTGGTGTGGTCTTCGACATCTTTTAAATTCAACAAACAGATTAGCTCTGTGTTTTTACCAGTTAAGACTTTTAGCAAAAGTATCTCTCCCCCAAAGACTTCCAGACAGTCACTCATGCTTTTATTACATCTCGCTTGGACTACTGTAATTCATTGTATATAGGTATTGATCAGTCATCTCTCCGTCGCCTCCAGCTGGTACAAAATGCAGCAGCTCGTCTTTTAACTGGAACTAGGAAACGCGGAACACATAACTCCTGTACTGGCCTCCCTGCACTGGCTTCCCGTCCGGTTCAGGATTGATTTTAAAATTGTATTGCTTGTTTTTAAAATTTTAAATGGATTGGCAACATCTTATTTAATGGAACTTCTACACCCACATTTTCCAGTTAAAGCTCTGAGGTCAAGAAATCAGATGCTCCTAAAGGTTCCCAAAACCAGGCTAAAAAATAGAGGTGACAGAGCCTTTGCTGTGGTCGCCCCCAACCTCTGGAATAAGCTACCCTTACACCTAAAATCTGCCCAGACTATTGACACCTTTAAGTCACTGTTAAAGACCCACCTCTTCTCACTGGCATTCAGTTAGAGCTGCATTTAGGCTCCCTGTCTCTCACTGTGCTCTAACCCTGTTCTACTGTTATGCTCTAATATTTTTACTTTGTTTGTTTTTATTTGTTTTTGCTTCTTTTATTGTTTGTTGTTGTTTTGAAGCTTGTTCAGCACTTTGGTCAAACTGCGGTTGTTTAAATGTGCTATATAAATAAAGTTGACTTGACTTGCCTTGACTAGTGTTGGAAGGACTTGGAACAGAACTCAGAGCAGGAAGTCATGAAGATATGAAATGTAATGTTAACATATTACAAGTATTACATGTTGCTACTAACTAGTATTGAATAGAAGTACACACACACACACACACACACAGACACACGCGCACGCGCACTTTTTATTCGCCAATCACAGAATGCCCCTATAATCATATAGTAAAGGCTGATACATACTCCGTGAGAAGCGAGAACTTTGTTCTCGCACATTTTGTTCTCGCAGCCCGAGGTCAGGAGTTCTCGCAGCTTGTTCTCGACACATCGTCCGGGCCGCAGTGTTGCCAACTCCTCAGTAAGGAAAGTAGCTGTTGGCTGTTGTAACGGACCTATTGTGTGTTCACCTGTATTGCGCCCCGGAACCTTTGTTTATGTTTTACCCGGTACCTTTTTGGAAGCGCACAGCAGCTATCACGGCGATGCGTGTCTCGCGCCTAGTCGCGGTGAAAACTGTGAGAAGCAAGTTAGCAGCTGACCCATGAATGTCCGGTGAACGCAACCTGTATTGATTTTCCCTCGTCTTGCACCCTTGGCAAGCGGAGCGAGGTATGGTTGGTTTATTGTAAATGAAGCAAATAACGCACACGTTTAAGTTTTCTTTGTTGTGCTGAAATATGTTTTCTGTCATTCCTTTATTTCCTGTATTGGAATAATATGTGAATTTAAGTGAATATTGTAAAGGTTTTTCAGATGTTTATGCAGTTTGCAC
>PIJE02003345.1:5000-12386 GCA_002895965.2 Coryphaenoides rupestris | reverse complement strand
AGACTCTAACTGGGCCAGGTGAGGTTGCAGCCCCACCCACCCCAGACTCTAACTGGGCCAGGTGAGGTTGCAGCCCCACCCACCCCAGACTCTAACTGGGCCAGGTGAGGCTGCAGCCCCACCCACCAGACTCTAACTGGGCCAGGTGAGGCCAATTAAGTCAGCCACAGACACTCCCACAATAACCATGGTCCTTTGTAACTGAGCACTAAACACTAACTGAATGTGCCATACCCACGTTCAGCTCCCCCACCCAGCTGGGGTTTAGAGCCAAGAAGGAACCAAGATGGCCGCTAGCTGAATAAGAGCCACAGGGCGTTTTTTAATATGCGTTCATTTCTGTACTTGTGTTCTTGTGGACTTGGCATTTTATCGAGGACGCATTGGATGGTGACTTGCGTGAACTTGACAGCACAAATATCCCATCATGCATTTCGGCATTCAAGCGAGGAGCGGAAAGGTGCAAGGGAGAGGGGAATATTTGTAATGTTCGTCCCGCTATATACCATTATTCTGTAATGTAAGATTTTACATTTATATCAAGGGACACCTGAGCAAGCCAGGGTGCTCATTGAGTGGCAAAATTGTCATGTGTATATATAATTAAATGTAATATTTCAGTTCATGATCATTGTTTGTTGTATTTGATTTTCTTGCATGAATAAAGAGTTCTTGTGTAAAAAAAATCGAGTTCCAGTCTGTATGGTAGATAAATAAACTGTTGTACATAAAGTGGTAATATGCAGTAAGGCATATATTATTTACACACCAAAGCTTATAATGGTGCTCAGATCAATGCCTTCTTAAAATTGCAGTGCTACAGTTGGAACACTTGTGACTTTACTTGGAGACAGCCATCACATTTGGCATATTTCTTTCTGATTAAAATGAAATAAAATAGTTTTTCCCATTGTCATTGCCATTTTATGTAGTGTGTATTTAAAAATAAAAAAAAGTTAATAACCATAAATACATGTGTGTGTGTGTGTGTGGGGGGGGATCTGAGTTCCATAATGGTAAAAACAAGTACATTTATCATTTAGAATTTGTTTGTATGTGTGTTAATGAACATGAATATGACATTCATTAAATCTCCTAGATATAATTTAACAAATAGATACATTTGTTTCTTTGTACCATCTTACATTTGTTGTCGTTTGATTATCGGTCAGCTCATCTGACTTTTGTTATTACTTATAAGTAGGCTACTTATATTATTAGGGGTCCTACGTAGTAGGAAAATGTATGAAACCAGGTATCCTTGTGTATTTCCTCATGGGGAACAAATTTGCCTCAAGAACCNCGCGCTAGTCTTCCCATGATGGGGTGGTGTGTGTGTGTGGTGTGTGTGGTGTGTGGTGTGTGTGTGGTGTGTGTGTGTGTTGTGTTGTGTGTGTGTGTGTGTGGTGTGTGGTGTTGTGTTGTGTGTGGTGTGTGTTGTGTGTGTGGTGTGGTGTTGTGTTGTGTTGTGGTGTCTTGTGGTTTGTTGTGTTGTGTTGTGTGGTGTGCTGGTGTGTGTTTGTGTTGTGTGACTCTGTGTGTGTGTGTGTGTGTGTGTGTGTGGTGAGTGTGAGAGAGTACAGGAGACAAACAGCGGTGAAGGCCTGACTGAGTAGGATTCCTATTGTACAGTCGTAGCTGCATTTCCTTTCTGTTGCTGCAGTATCTTTTTTAAGTCAAGTCTTACCGGTCGTCTCTCTTGGGAGTAGCTCAGATTTATAATCATGCCCAGCTAGACCTAAATGTTTGTGGGTCCCCCCCCGCAATGCGTAATATGATATTTATATCGTCGAGTCAAAGAGAGTCGAACACATCCATGTCGTTTGTTGCGGTGGCGACGGTATGCATGCGTGTGGCTCAGCGTTTGTGTTGTGCTACATGCTTGTATAAGCGGCGATGTGACCTTCACAGCCTCGTCCCGGGCTATTATCCAGTCCTGCAGCCCCGCCGGACCGGACTTTGCGCTTGCGCCTCGTCTTGACGAGCGCGCGGCAATTACCGTCTCCGATTCCCGCCAGCATTCTGGATCATCCGCCACTTTTCGCCTGCGTGAGCCACGATATTGTCGCGCGCAGTAGCCCATGTGCGTCAGAGGGTCGGAGGGCACGCAAACTGGACCCTCGCCGTGTGTGGGGGTCGCATAGGACGACGGAGGAACAGACAAGGGGGGCACAGACAACGAACAGGAGACAGAGCGAGGGGACAACAAGAACGGCAAAAACAGCAGACGGACATGCGAACGGAGTCGGGGCAACGGGGGGAAGAAGAGGGGGCCGGGGTGGGCGGAGGGAGGGGGAAGTGGAGGCGTGCGGGTTGTCGCGCGCGAAAACAGCTGGGTGGAGGGGGTACTCGGGTCTCATCATTCTCGGAAAACGCGAGAATTAAAGTCATCGTGTGTTCAGCGTGATATTGAACCCAGCGAAATCGGATCGCACTCGATTTCAGAACCAAAAAACAAACCGCTTGATCGCAACACGCGATTGCCCCGGACAACACAGCTCTCAGGGTCATCGGGGCACACAAACTCCCCCACCACGATAAGGTGGCGATTCTTTGGGGGAGAAAAAAAAGAACCAGTTGATATGTAATGTTAATATATTGACATGAAATATCAATTAGATGTCAACATATTTACATTAGTTTTCAACTGGGGACAGACTGCAGTCGCAAGTGCGAAATGCAAAAATCCTCCACCTGCTATGGGGCCGACGCCATGATGCGTCCCGCCCCACCCACCGGTTACCGGCCAGTGTGTAGGCATAGACATCGGAAATATCCCTGCCTTTCGGCCGTATCGAGATAAATGACCACTAGGTGTGTTGTAGAACACGGTCAGGACACAGCGGCTAAGCCCGACATGAAAGATACGACGTTGCTAGTTGAGCATACGCGGGAGTATTTGTCGTCTCCGCGTTGCCCTGTCGATACTGTGTCTCCTCGTCTCCTCGTCGTCGTCTTCTCGTTCGTCGTCTCCTCGCTCCTCGTCTCCTCGCTCCTCGTTCCTCGTCTCCTCGCTCCTCGTTTCCTCACTCTTCGTTTCGTTGCTCGATTGCCACATACATGATACAGTTCGTTTCCGATGCGTCTTACACACTGACGGGAAGAGTAACCGGCATTTAGAGGCCTTTGCTTCCGCAAAGCCGCTCCCACCCACCACCTGGGCTTACAAGCGACCACTCCACTGGCAGTCATATTTGAATCGCTCTTAGTCTGGCCCCTCTCCTCTCATCGGGGCACACAAACTCCCCCACCACGATAAGGTGGCGATTCTTTGGGGGAGAAAAAAAAGACAAGTGACCGCGTCGACCTCCAGGGGCCGCCGGGACCTCCAGGGACCGCCGGGACCTCCAGGGGCCACCAGGGGCCACCGGGACCACCAGGGGCCTCCAGGGACCTCCAGGCGCCACCAGGGACCTCGGACTACACGGGTCCGGGACGGTCCACGTCGGACACTCGCTGTGGCGTCAGGCCCTCGTCGACTACCACCAGATCGTGGACCTCCAGGGGCCACCGGGACCTCGGACTACACGGGTCCGGGACGGTCCACCCACGCCACGTCATACATGTACTGTATGACGTGGGTCAGCGCTAATTCATGTCATGTGTGAGGTGGGTCAGTGCTCTTGGTACTTAACCTTCGTCTATGAGGCCAACAAAACATACTTGCTGAATTTCTATCCACTGAAATCAAACTAATGGTGGTCCACTCGCTCTCTCCCCACTTTCAGAATTAATCACTCGCGCAGTCAACGGCGCGAGACCGTCTTTTTCTCGCTTAGCAACACCGTGAGAAACAGACATAATTAGCATAAAATGTAACGCTGGTGTCATCAAACCAAACAGCCATGTCAACCATGGTTTCAGTACTACGTTCCCCAAAACACTTACAACATTAATATATGACTACTAACAATTTAACAACACTGAACAATCATGCATAACACCTTTAGAACTTAATAACGTAATTCGTAATTCTCAAAGTCTGAACACAATGCATGCTGGGAAACGAGCGTGACCGTTTATTGCGGCCACGTCATGACGTTCAGTATTGAATAACTCAAATTCTTAAGGAAACGTTGAAGACGAAGACTATTGAGTTGGAATGAGAGAAAATTATAGTTCTTGAAACTGATTAGTAGGATTAATCGATTTGAACTGTGAAAGTGAAATATAGACTACTGCTTACATTTCCGCTGTGGAGAAACTCCACCCCGTGCAGGATGTGGAAGGTCTGTACACCATCCAGACCCCCCCACCCCCCACCACAACTCACCTGGTCTATACCGCTCTGTTCCTGCAATGGTCTTCATGACTACCCTGCACCGGCACTTTATACCAGACCATCATCACCACTGTGCCTCCTACCTATACTATGTATAATTACCTGAGGTCACTAGTTAGGCATTACATATATTATTATAGTTCCCACTATGCTTACATATGCTGATCACTATGTTTATACACTGGTTTTCGTATTGTAGTTTTTTACCTCATGTTGTATTTCTTTTGTGTTAGCAACTTGGTCCGTGCTTAACGACATTTCGTTGTCGTATACTGTTTATATGAATGAATGACAATAAACAAAGTTGAACTTGAACATGATATTAATCTTTTTCATAATATAACCACCATAAAAACAAACAGAAACACAACACAATAAAGGCAGGCATTAAACAAAAATTCAGGATTTGGAAAATTCAATAAGAAGTCAATAAAAACCATGCAAAACGAAAGTGTTTAAAACTGCAGTACAAAATAAAATAAAGGAAACACCCTGCATTGGCCATGGGAATGCATGTTTTAAAGCAGGCACAGGTTGGGAGGGAGGACGCCCTCGCACGCCAGAGCTTGGACGGCAGCGAGGACCTTCCCGGTGGCCAACCGGTGCACCTCGTCCAGCAGGCCGGCCGTGTCGTCGCTCAGCACCGTGGCGACCGTGCCTCTGAGCGGGTAGGCCAGGCCGGGCACGTGCGCCTCGTAGGCAAAGGAGACACTTCTGCCCAGGTCCACGTGGACGCATACCAGCTTCAGGAGTGTGTGTGTGTGTGTGTGTGTGGATGTATCAGTTTCCTTGGTGCTAGGTGTGCCAACAGTGAGACATGAAAAGCAAAGTTACCTGGTCAACACTCTGGGCTCTTTACTCTACAGCCTGACCCCCGCTCAGTGCCAAGACCTCCTCATCATCATCTTTGTTGAAGTAAAACATGCACGCACGCACACACACATGCATGTACACACACACACACACATACACTCATGTACATACATTCATGTACATACTCACATGCACACACACACACCTGTAGCAAAACCAATGTATAGAAAATGTAAATATTGACATTCAACATTCATGCCAAAGACAAACTTTTAAGTGAGGCTGAAACAATCAGGCGGTCAAAAAATGCATTAATGCACACTTCCACCACCTACTCATTTAGGCTCTACAGACGAGGCCCCCAAATTCACCCAGGTGTCCGTACAGGATGTTGCTTATTCTGTCGGGTTTAAATGCAAGTCTACCACAGTGTTTGTTTGTAATACAAACAAAAGCAAAAAAACCTCCGAAAGGACAGGCTTGACCCCCATAACCATTGGCGCATTTTAAAAAGGCACTCACTTGTACCTCAGGTCTCGCAACACACGCACATACAAAGCACCACTCAAAGCTTTATTTTGTATATTATTATGCTCTCATTATGACCACTGTGACTGTCTCCCTTGTCGATGCACCCCCTTCTCTCCCCTCCCTCTCCACTTCTCTGTCTATGCTCAGACAACCGGCGTCGTGCGTAGACGTGTGTTGTGTGTAGTTAGTGTAGGTTAGGTATGGTCTGCAGTGTGATGAGCAAGACTTGTGCTGGTGCACCTTGTTTGTGGGAATGTGTGTGTGTGGGTGTGTATGTGTGTGTGTGTGTGTGGGCAAGTGTGTGTGTGTGTGTGTGCGGGCGAGTGTGTGTGTGTGTGTAGCTATGTGTAGATATGTGTGTGTGTGTGTGTGTGTGTGTGTGTGTGTGTATGTGTGCGCGGGCGAGTGTGTGTGTGTAGCTTTTTGTGTGGCGCGTGTGCGTGTGTGGGCAAGTGTGTGTGTGTGTGTGTGTGCGGGGCGAGTGTGTGTGTGTGTATCTGTGTGTAGATGTGTGTGTGTGTGTGTGTGTAGATGTGTGTGTGTGTGGTGTGTGTGTGTCTGTGTGTGTGTGTGTGTGTGCGGGCGAGTGTAATCAAGCCAAACGCCCTGAATGTAAATGTACGACTTCAGATCGACCTGCGACTTGGGACGCAGATCGAGGAAGGGTCGTTCAGGATCACACCCCGGACACCTCGGACGCCTCGGACGCCTCGGACACCTCGGCTCGCGTCTTCCATCCATTTTGAGTTGCGTCACGTCGCCCAACGAAGCCCAGTCACGGCCGACAGAAAGGCCAACGTAACCAGTTAAAAAAAAAAAACCCCAGAAAAAAAATATATACGAAAATAAGTCGTCCCTGTAAGCAGAGAGCATCATCAGCATCGTCTCTCGCGGTCCCTGATAGTGTCGACGCCGAGCGCTCCCCACGCCGAGTATTGAATTAGTTTGCATGAGAGGAAAAGAAATTGAAATATGGATTGTGGGGCGGGGGGCCGGGGGGGGGGGGGGGGGGAGAGGGGGGATTAGGGGGGCTCAGGTGCGAATGTCTGCCAGGGATATTGGCTGTTTGCGATATTGGAGGATGAAATGTATTTTGTGTCTGTGATGCGTGTGTGTGTCTGTGTGTGTGTGTGTGTGCGTGTGTGTGTGTGTGTGTGTGTGTGTGTGCGTGTCTGTGTGTGCGTGTGTGTGTGTGTGTGTGTCTGTGTCTGTGTGTGTGTGTGTGTGTGTGTGTGCGGACATCAGCGCGTGACTGATGCATGGGACGCCGCCGCCGCCCCGCTGCCGCCACGAATCAAAGGCCGTTCCCGTTTTCCAATAACCAGCTGGGAGCGCCCGGTGACACAGATGAAGTGTGTGTTTTTAAGCGGGAAAGTTATCTCCACGACAACGACATACCTCCTCCCCCCCCCCTCCCCTCCACCTCCGCCTCCTGCTCTCCTCCTCTTGCCTCTCCTCCTCCTCCTGTCTCTCTCCTCCTGTCCTGCTCCTCCTCCACCTGTCTCCTCCTCCTTGCTCTCCTCCTCCTCCTCCTCCTCCCCCCTCCTCTCTCCTCCTCCTCCTTCTCTCCTCCTTCTCCCCCCTCCTCCTCCTGTCTCCTCCTTCTCTCCTCCTCTTCCTCCTCTCTCTCCTCTCTCCTCCTCCCCTCTCTCCTCCTCTATCTCCTCCTCCTCCTCCTCTCTCCTCCTCCTCTTCCTCCTTCTGCTCCTCTCTCTCCTCCTCCTCCTCCTCATCCTCCTCCTCCTCCTCTCCTCCTCTTC
>PIJE02003344.1:28327-42003 GCA_002895965.2 Coryphaenoides rupestris | reverse complement strand
GTGTGTGTGTGTGTGTGTGTGTGTGTGTGTGTGTGAGACGCTGCGTACTGGGTAGCTGTATCCTGAGCCGGTGGCTGGATCTCCCTTCTCTCCCTTGTATCCGTTCACACCCGGTCGGCCCTCCAGAGACACACAGAGAGGCATTCAGTCGAGAAATGCTTTGTGGATAAAATAAATTAAAGAAATACAAAATAATCAACATTTTAATTTAGTTTGCGTCCGTTTACACTGAGCCATGCCGCAAGAAAAAAAAGGTGTCCTCAGTTGGGAAATACTTTTTAATTTAAAACGCAAATCTGTTAATTACATTTTACACAGGGTCAGATTTGTAGGCCAGAATAAAATAAACATGCTAAAATAATTCAAATATTGGCGACAGATGTGAAATAAGTAAATACTTACAGGTCTTCCCGGCATTCCGATTTCCCCCTTATAACCAGGAGGCCCATATGGACCCTGCGGAGAGGCACAGCAACAGGTCAGACTCCTGTACTAGGACTCACTGTATTATTCGTTATGATGTGGAACCACGAATTATGTGATGTTCCCTTCAGGAATAAATAAATCATTGATTTGATTGGTCTTCATCGTTTATCATACAATTACGTTTGAGAAGAGTTTCAATATACTTACTTGAGACCCCACTGGTTCAATCAGTCCGATGTCACCCTGCATGGTGAGATGATGGAAATACATGTGAATATGTTTTTTTTTTTTATATATTTTTGGTGTGACAATTCAGCCAAGTGTGAAAAACAAGGAATTAATTCAGTGATTATTGAGACGCAGTCAATAGTATGTTTACTGTATTACTTTTGTATTAATTATTAACAATACAGATGATCAAAGTCAGGCAACAGGATAAAGGGGAATGCTAAATGCTAGTGCTAAGCACCACAGACCCACCTTGGGCCCAGACAGCCCCATGGTCAGGAGGCTTCCGTCGGCTCCGACCACCAGACCAGCCTCCCCCTTCTCACCCTGGACAGCAGCACATGGAGAACAGCCTTACACATCCACACCCTGCCACAACTTTACACATTTTTTTCATATATATATCATTTATTATTCCTGTTTTTGATTATTATATATGATTATGAAATGATGGTATTGCAGCACAAGGTACAGGACAGGAAAAGGAATACAAGACACAAAATATGAGCAGCAATGCAAATGCAAAAAAAATGAATGTACACATTATAGATATATACAATATGTAATATCCCCAATACACATATGTTGGGCTATATCGATTGGTACCAGCCGTATCCCCTCCATGGTTAACACACTAGCAGGCTGAGCCACGACACGACTGAAGTTTTGTTAAGACGCATTTGATTACCTTCACACCATAGCCTGGCAGACCTGGGTCCCCCCTGTCCCCTTTGGGTCCAATTGGGCCCTGGGTGGTTCAGGATAAACTCAATTAAAATATGTAACACATAAATACACAGACAGTCTCAAAGGGCTTTACAGGCCAGATTGTTATGGGCCAAACGTGATTTTATGACACCCCCCTAGCCCAAGCCCCCCTAAGGGCAAGAAACGACTCCCTTAATTAACAAGGAAGAAATCTCGAGGAGGAACCTCAGAGTGGGGGATCCCTCCTTCCAGGGATGGTTCAGAGTGCAATGGGTGTCATACGGGCATTTAGAAACAGGGGTAACAAAGCATGACAAAATGCAAATGACAAAGTACAAATAGTAAATGAAATAGTAATAATGTGATGGGGTGCTGGCTGGAGAGCAAGCTGGTAGCCGTCAGGTGAGGTGGCCAGGTATCCAGTCACGATCACAGCAGCACCCTAGATAATGGAGACAACATGAAGGTTAGATGGAGCACAGTAAGCAGGGAACATACAAGTATCCTCAGACCTAGTACCCATCGGCAGCTAGGGTAGGCTAGTGCTAACGGTATTGATTTAGCTGTAAATTTGAGCTGAGGGGCACTCCTAGCAGCCAAAGGCGAGGGTAAATAGGTGGGTTTTTAGTCTCGCCTTAAATATATCAGCAGAGTCAGCCTCCCTGATTACAGGTGGCAGACTGTTCCACAGATAGGGTGCTCGATAAGAGAACGCCCTGTTTCCTGCTGATTTTTTATTTACTTTTGGAATTGATAAAAGGCCAGCTCCTGAGGACCGGAGCGGCCGAGAAGGACAATAGGGAACAATAAGGTCCTTCAGGTACGATGGTGCGGACCCATGCAGGATCTTGTAGGTAAGAAGTAGCACCTTAAAATCTGATCTGGCATTTATTGGGAGCCAGTGGAGGGAAGTGAGAATAGGAGTAATGTGGTCAAACTTCCTAGTTCTCGTTAAAAGTCTAGCAGCAGCGTTCTGTACGAGCTGGAGGCTTTTTGTAGTAGAGCTCGGTAGGCCAGAGAACAGTGCATTACAGTAATCCAGTCTGGATGATATAAATGCATGGATGAGTGTCTCTGCGTCCGCAGCGGATAGCATTGGTCTGATCTTGGCAATGTTTCTAAGATGAAAGAAAGCAGTTCTGGTGATACTTTTGACAAGCAACACCAAGATTCTTGACGCAGGAGCTTTGGGCAATAGTGGATCCCTCAAGGCAGAGTGTGACGTCATCAAGTTGTGATTGTTTATGCTTCGGGCCGAAGATAATCATCTCAGTTTTCCCCGTGTTAAGCTGCAAGTAATTTTGGGACATCCATCTTTTGATTGCAGCGAGGCAGGATTCAACCTTTTGGATCTGTTGGAGCCGGGGGGAGTCTTTTGATCCAATGGGAATGTAGATTTGGGTGTCGTCCGCATAGCAGTGAAAGCTAATGCCAAAGCTGCGAATAATATCGCCAAGAGGGAGCATGTAGATTGCAAAGAGCAGTGGACCAAGGACCGACCCCTGGGGAACACCAAAGCTTAAGTTGCAATGCTTCGATTTTGATCCTTTGCAGACCAACAAATTGTGTTCTGTCTGAGAGGTAGGACTAAACCAGTGAAGAGCAGTGCTCCTAGGAGGGATTGCGATGGTCAATTGTGTCAAAAGCAGGCGCGCTTGAGGTCAAGCAACACCATCAGGGAGCTTGCATTGCTGTCCATGCTAAGGAGGAGATCGTTTACCACTCTGGTCACAGCGGTTTCAGTAGAGTATAAGCTCCTGAAACCAGACTGAAAATGGTTCAAATAAAGTTGTTTACCTCAGATGATTGATGATTTTTGCTAGCTAAATTTTTCCCAATACTTTAGAGAGGAAAGGAAGGTTAGAGATGGGCCGATAGCTGCTGAGAGCTTCGGGGTCGAGGCCAGGCTTCTTGAGTAGAGGTTTTACCACAGCACACTTAAAGCTAGAGGAACTGAGCTGTCGACAATGATAGGTTCAATGATGTTGAGCATAGCCGTTCCAACCGTTGGGGAAAGTTCTTTTTAGAACCTTGGTAGGGACAGGGGTCGAGCAAACAGGTTAGTCTGTTTAGATGCCTGTATTAGCTTGTTCACAGCTCATCCAACAAGATTGTGCTAAACTGCTGGAAGTAGCTTCAGGGAGAATGCGTGGCACCGCACCTGACGAATGTTCAGGAATGAGTGGTGAGAGAAGCATCAATGTCTTTCCTAATTGATTCGATTTCTTGTGATCAAAGAACTCCAGGAAGTTGCTCGCTGAGAGGGAGGAGTCCAAGTTGTGAGGTTTGTTTTTGCGTCAGCTCTTTTACAGTGTCAAAGAGGAACTTCGGGTTGTTCTTGTTTAAGTTGATGACACTGGAGAAGTAGGCATTTCTGGAGTTGGTTAGCGCAGTTTTGTAGCTAAGCAGGCTGTCGTGCCATGCAAGGTAGAAGACTTCAAGTTTAGTCGAGCGCCACTTGCGTTCAAGTTTTCTGCAGTCGCGTTTGAGGGTACGCGTGTCTTCGTTGAACCATGGTGCTGGTCTTTTTGCTTTCCGCTTTTTAACTACAAGAGGAGCAACAAAGTCGATGGCTGCGGATAAAGCGGTGTTAAACTCATTGGTGAGACAATCCACTGAACCCCTGAAGTCAGCAAAAGGAGCAAGTAACTGGCGGTCGTCCCTTGGGCAAGATACAACCACCTGGAAAGTGAGCAGACAGTGATCGGAGAGAGCTGAAGTATAAGGAGAGACACTTAAATCTGTAACTTCAACTCCACGAGTCAGGACAAGGTCCAATGTGTTTCCACCGGTGTGGGTAGGTAGCTGAACATGCTGTGTGAATCCAAATGTGTCTATAATGGACAGAAAAGCTTTCGCAAGAGAGTCACATGGGTTATTCACATGGATGTTGAAATCCCCCATAAGCAGAACATTGTCAGAGTAGGTTGCAAGATCAGCCACAAACTCAGAGAACTCATCCACAAAGATTGAATAAGGGCCCGGAGGGCGGTAGACTACAGCCAAGAAAAAGGAGTCTGCAATGCCGTGATCTCTCTGCCTAATGCGAGCTGAGGAGCTAAAAGCAAGAACTTCAAAAGATGAGAACGTGTAACTGCTCTTTGGTCTTAGGACCAGCTTCGAGCTAGAGATCTGCGCCACTCCACCACCTTTCCTAGATTCACGTGATAGTTGTGAGTTCACATAATTTGGTGGAGTAGCTTCATTTAGGGGCAGATACACTTCTGGTTTTAACCAGGTCTCACACAGGCCCAGGAAATCTAACCTATGCTCAACAATTAGATCCTGGACCAAGAGCGCTTTAGTTGAAAGCGATCTGATATTCATAAAACCTATTTTGGCCTCCTCCTGTTTATTGTTAGAATCAGAGGGAGTTTGGTTACTGCTCAGCTCTGAGGAGGAGGAGATTGGGGAAATAACAATGACATTTTCACTGAGTGGCAGTTGCCTTCGCCTGCGGGCTTTACGCCTCTGGACAGTGCGGGGCAGTGACACAACACTAATGGCAGTAGGTAAACTATAAACCTCCAGTTGACAGACGCTGCTGTGGCCTGAGCTAGGAGGCGCCTCAGTGTCTGCATTACAAGCTACATCACCCACCCCAACTAGCTTAGTTAACCCACTCAGTGTTCTAGACTCTGCAACGCTGACTATTGTGTTGCTAGCAGGCTCGCTAATCACCTGCATCCCAGCGTGCTGTAGGTGGATCTGTCACGCCTGACTAAGGCAACTATCTATGTTTGCCGACAAAATTGAGGCGCCTAACCCAGTAGGGTGAAGGCCGTCTCTCATCAGCACGCCAGGGCGGTCCCACATGGAGGGCCAGTTATCCACAAAACCTAGGCCCTGCTCTAAACTATAGCGAGCCAGCCAACGGTTTAGGGACATTAATCTACTATACTGCTCATCATTACCCCTAACAGGTAGACACGTAGCCGTAAAACACGGATATTACTTGCGTCTCACGTAGCCGTAATACATCATGTAATAAATACTTGGTAGAGGTACCAGATGTATTACCATGGTTACTGGAAACACAGGATTCTTCACAAACAAATGTGTACAAATGTATTGTGTGTTGTAAGTGGAACAATCCACTTACTCTGCAATCGATCTATTATTCAGTACAAAACATAATTGTACTCAATCTAGATTGTACTAAATCAAGATTCAATCTAGAATTAGTACAATTGTATAAATCTATTATTTAGTACAAAACATCACTTAATTAATGATTTCTTTTGCAATCTTTTTCTGTTCTCTAAACAGGGTCCTCATGGTTTACCTGGGCAGGCTGGCTTCCCTGTAAGTCACAAATCTTACTGCAACATGCGAGCATAACCACGTTCACATTGAATTATTATTCAAGAATAATGATATTCTATCATGTATTCATTCAGTCAACTCACCTGGGTAAAAAAGGCACCCGAAACCCAACATGAGTTCACAGTGAACCAGTAGCACCACACTCTTCACGGCCATATGTGTTCACTACTCAACCATTAACCTGCACTGTAAATACCCTGGATGTGGTAAGATGGTGGGACATATAGGTCACCGTACCACCTTCACGGCTCCAGGTATCCCGGCTTGGAGGAGGGGGAGGGGGGGTGGAGAGGGGGAGGGAGAGTGAGGGGGGGCCCAGGTGGATTCAAAATGGCTCGCGCAGCAGTTCTGAAAACAGAACCGAGAAACAAACTAACCGCATTTGGCGACCGCGTAGGGTTGACTAACCATGCTAGCTCTGAAATGAAATGTACATAATATACAGTTCCCCCCCACCCGCTTTCCCCCTTTGCGTTACGCTTGTTGTTGTATTTATGTGTTACATATTTTAATTGAGTTTATAACCACCGGCCCAATTGGACCCAAAACAGAGCCCTTTGAGACTGTCTTGTGATTCAGGGCTATACAAATAAAATTGAATTGAATTGAATTGAATTGAATTGAATTGAATTAACAGAGCCAGATGGGCGGGTCCAAGTTTTTTTTCCCCAAATAAAAGCCAGCAGTTTAACAAGGTCTTCCATTAAGTGTGCACTGAAGATATGTCAATGACATTAATAATACAGTAGAATGGAAACAGATGTTCTAATGCCATATACTTGAAAGCTCACCTGCTCGTAAGAATCCAGACTTTTTTCTCTTTTATCCAACAATGTCAGAGGGCCTTAAATCAATCAACTGGTAGTAAATACCGCTTCTAAACATGTTTATTATTGTTGTTAGCGACGTTGCATCATGAGCACGCAACAGCACAACGGAAAGGGAAAATATAGGTATTTTGTCAAGCAAAGGCAGCAAGTGAACTGTACATTAATAAAAGACAGTATGTCCAAACGAATAAGTAATACAAAGCATATGATGTGTAGAGTAAAGTATAACTTTTCCATCTTTTTAGAAAGACAGAATATGGCAATAAATAAACAAATAATCCAGTGTGACTAAAAATACAAAGACATAAGCATGTCTTTGTGGAGAAGGCAGATCGACATCTCTCCCCGAGATCTAAAGGTCAAATTCTACTTTGATGAATAGCTGCCGGAGGTACGGCGTGTCTCTCCTGCTAAAAGTAACCAATTCAGGGACATCAGATCTGTATGAAGATGATGTTGGACATGTATAGGTCTGTCTAGGGCAGCCTCCTCAAGATTCAAGATTTTTCTATTGCCATATGTAAGTATAATGGAATGCTTACTCCCCATTCACTCCTGCAGTATTCTTCTAAACAAATTCTAAACAACTCGAATGGTACCTAGTAAGTACAGTAAAAAGTACAGGAAAAAGTTTTCTTCTGCACCGTATTCTTATAAACATAAATACAAAAACAACAAAAAAAAAACAGGTAAAAGTAAAAAGTGTAGAAGTAAAAATAGGTAAAAGTAAAAAGTGACAAGTAAAAGTAGTAATACTCTGGCTGCAAAAATGTGTTAAAAGTGTCCAATACAGTAGTATTCTTATCCTAACATAAAAATGGTAACTTGTCAATCATAGACTAGGAAATGTGTTTATTAAGAAGAAGAAAAAGAAGAAGAATTTGAGGTTAACGTGTGGTGTCCTACTATCTGTGTCTCACGTGCGACGGAGTTAACACTCACCTGAGGCCCAACGATGCCGGTGATGCCGTCTTGCTGTGAAAACAAAGACATCAAGGGAAAACGATTTACACACGCGTGTCGAGTGTGGAGTGTTCCCTCCGGGTTGGGAGTGAGTTGCTGCCTCAAGCGAAGGAGTTCAAGTATCTCGGGGTCTTGTTCACGAGTGAGGGCAAAATGGAGCGGGAGATGGACAGACGGATTGGTGCAGCGTCTGCAGTGATGCGGGCGCTGTACCGGTCCGTTGTGGTGAAGAGGGAGCTGAGCCGGAAGGCGAAGCTCTCGATTTACAGGTCCATCTACGTTCCAACCCTCACCTATGGTCACGAGCTTTGGGTAGTGACCGAAAGAATGAGATTGCGGATACAAGCGGCCGAAATGAGTTTCCTCCGTAGGGTGGCTGGGCTCAGCCTTAGAGATAGGGTGAGGAGCTCAGACATCCGGAGGGAGCTCGGAGTAGAGCCGCTGCTCCTCCGCATCGAAAGGAGTCAGCTGAGGTGGTTCGGGCATCTGATTAGGATGCCCCCCAGGCGCCTCCCCTTAGAGGTTTTCCGGGCACGTCCAACTGGGACGGAGACCCCGGGGCAGACCCAGAACCCACTGGAGGGATTATATATCTCGTCTGGCCTGGGAACGCCTCGGGACCCCCCAGGAGGAACTGGAGAGTGTGGCTGGGGAGAAGGAAGCCTGGGGGGCCCTGCTTAGCCGGCTGCCACCGCGACCCGGCCTCGGATAAGCGGACGAGAATGGATGGATGGAGGGATAGTACGAAAAAAGAAAAAAAAGGAACTGGTGTGATTTAGTTTGAAACTATTACAATGTAAATATGAGAAATATATTAAACAGAAATATGAATATGTCATCGGTGTGGTGCAAAATGTGTTTCTCAAACTTTAAATCTAAATCTACCAGCACTTTCCCCTCTAAAGTATGTCATCAACTGCTGACTACGGCCATCAATCTGCCGTTTTTTCCTTTCAAATAACCAAACACAAACAAAATAAATCACGACTAATACATTTTTTTGAGCGAAAATGTCACGTGTCATCATACGAGCTGCCAGTCAAATAAAACTGTATTTTCCATTGAATAAGAAAGCAGTGAGAGCACAATGGTTGCTAGGTGGGGTTGCTAGACTCAGTTAACCCAACTAATACTGCTAACTGAGACAATATAAATACTACCGCTAACACAGCAAATAACGGCTAACTCAGATAATATAATTAACACAGCTAATAAGAGACTCAAGACCCACCTGTTCCGAGTTCACCTGGACTCTACATAACCCCCCCCCACCCTCCTCTGATAATCCTAGCACTAACCTGCGTGTTTATATGTCTTAACACTTATTCATGGCACTTAGCATTGTTGTTCGTTCTCAGATGTTGTAGCACGCTTAGAATTGCACGCCTGCCCAGCTACTTATGCAGGCAACTTGGCAGTTATGAAACTCGTTCTATTCGTCTCGTAAATATGAATGCTCGAAAACAGCTCTATTCCTATCTTCAGGTACCACAGTGATATATTGCTGCCTCAGTCGCTTTGGATAAAAGCGTCTGCCAAATGCCCTAAATGTAAATGTAAATGTAATAACGGCCTCTTACGGATCCGGGTTAGCTGAAAGGCACTTTTTCGGATTGCGAGGTTGGCCGCTTACGTTTCCAGATTGGTAGATGATCTGTCCTGGGAGTCCCGGTGGGCCAGGGTGTCCCGGGAGTCCATTTCCATCTCTGCCCGCTTCACCCTGAGAGCAGTACACAACAAATGCAGTCAACAGAACACACTTTATATCCACACGCCGTGTACGCTACTGTTATGAAGGAAGAAAGGAAGAAACTGACCATTTCTCCTTTTTCGCCCTTTGGTCCCTGTACAATAAACAAAGAAACACAAAGTAATATTATTGAGTGAAATTCAACAATACTTCACATACTTAATAATAGACCAACAAATGGAAGTGAGTTTTCACCTGAGGGCCAGGGAAACCATCCAGACCTGGCCTCCCATCTCGTCCCTGAGCTCCTTCACTGCCCTTCTCCCCCTGCATGCCTGGAAGGCCAGCCTTACCCTGCACACACACCAAAGCAAATAAGTCACTTCACCATGATGTTACCTGTGGACTTAAGTCACTTCAACATGATGTTACCTGTGGACTTAAGTCACTTCAACATGATGTTACCTGTGGACTTAAGTCACTTCAACATGATGTTACTTGTGGACTTAAGTCACTTCAATGTGATGTTACCTGTGTACTTAAGTCACTTCAATGTTATGTTACCAGTACATTTAAGTCACTTCCACATGAGGCACATATACATTTACATTACTTCAATTACTTCAACATTTAGGTCCCTTGACCATTTCAAAGAGGAAATCGGTTTAAATGGGCTTCATTTATGAATAACTACATAAATCACTTATAATGCATATAGAAGGATTATAGAAGGATTAAAACAATCTCTTTAACACTTACAGGAAGCCCAGGTACACCAGAGGAACCCTGTGAATGAGACACCCTGGTTATCGACAAACACCAAAATGTCATGGGGTCGAATTAAGCAGACAATAAAGAATCATTTGTATCCAGTTACAAGAGGCTTGTTACATTTGCTAGCACACAACCACACATCATAAGGACTAGTTCTATAATATCAGGGAGACTGTATTCTCACTACATGGCCGCCGCAATTTGCAACAGGAAACGATATTTTTCACCCTGACGGATTGTTTTTCCTGTGGAAATCACAGCATTTTTGTCTCGAAATGCTGAATGGCCACATATAAATTGGGCTTTAGGCGAGCATTCTTCAGAATCCCTGTTGTGAATGAGCTATCGGCTTAGCGCATTATACCGTGTATGAAATATCTGTCAAATGTAATCCAAGTCGGGCATATAAATACATGACATGTGGGAGCTACGAGGGGACACACATCATGGTTTCTGGCGCACAGGAATTTAAAACCACGTCTTACGGAGACCGACACACTCACACACAGTTAAGTACAAGTTACAAATTGGTTAATCGTTCAGAAGAACCCATTAATTTACATGAACACAGACCTGACTTCCCTCAGGTCCTTTAACGCCGTTGAAGAACCCACCGGAACCCTCCATGTCATCCTTTGAATGGGAGCAAGGATGTGTCAGTAAAACCAGCAAGCAGACTAAACTAACCAGTCTCTAGAAGTGTTCTTATTATTAATAATAATACAAATGGAAAAAAAACCCAATAATAACAACAACAATAATTAGAAGAACAATGATTTGTGATTGGACGACTGCATGGGTCTCCAAGCCAATGGAGGAGCAGCATAACATAAACATCTTATATAACACAATCAGACGAACTTACAAATCCAACTCTACCACCACCGGGGGGTCCTGGGGGCCCGGGCTGTCCGATTGGTCCTATTGGTCCAGGCAGGCTGGCAAATCCACTGTCTCCTGGCGGGCCCCGCAGCCCCGGCTGTCCTGGAGAACCCTGGGGGAGGGGCAGCAGGGTGGAGGTGGAGTCAGATTTAGATAAACCAGGGCCATGAGGGTGGAGGGTGGTGGTGGGGCAGAGGAGAAATGAGTTTATAAGAAGCAGGAGCATTAAGGTGGAAGGGTGCGCTTCTTTTGATCCACAGACACGGCCATCTTAAGAGAGAGGGGTTGAGCCAATCAGTGGGTCACGGCAGTGTATTTTTCTCACACACATTTCCAAAAGTCGTACGATATAATATTGTCTTGACGACGAGTTCAGCTGAAAGCATGTCTTATGTGCACATTAACATTTAACACTGAACAATGAATTCACCATTCATTCAACAACAAAAAAAACAGATGGAAATACAGAGGTGAAAGGCATGATCTCCGTGAATGGTTATGTTGCTCAATCCACAAAAGTGAGCAGATACACAAATAAACACACGCACATGTTAAAAAATTAGCGTCCATATTAGCGTCAAGTGGGGAGTGGCTACAGCTAGCGGTTCAGTGCTGCGTTAACGGGGACTAATCCGCCCGGATGGATGCACGACAAAGGACGGTTACCTGCAGACGGGCAACAAGCTTAGAGGAGGAAGGAGAAGACGATGAGTAAGGCAGCAGGTTGGAGAGGAAGGAGAAGAAAGAGTCTGGCTGTGGGAGGAATAAAGGCTGGACAACAGCACAGGGTCTTCATGAGTGCCTGGCTAATGCAAGATGAGATGCAGTTCCCATCGTCAAACTACTTTTAGAGGGATATAGGAATGAAATTGATCTTTTGATGGTAGCCACGCTTGGTAAAATTGGCCATTACTTTTGAGAGTGAGGCACGCAGCGAGCGTAAGGCTGAATGGGAAGGTGTTTATTTCCACGGGAACAAAAAGGATGGAGGTGAAACGTTACCTTCTCTCCGACGGTGCCAGGAAGACCCAACTCGCCGGAATCTCCCTGATGTGGGAAAGGGAGGAAAAAGGTCAGAAGAAAAGAAGTAAACAGGGTCAAATATTCCATCCTACATCCAAATGTAATTTTCACATCTCATTCAAGCCACTTTATAATTATGGCTGTACCTTTCCTCCCTGCGGACCCTGTGCTCCAGTCTTTCCGTCTAAACCTGGAATTCCAGGTAGACCCTAAAGGTGAAAGGTGAAAAGAATTGCTCAAAACGATGACTTCGATGAACTTCGATGAACGATGACTTCATCAAAACCTCAAAATGAGGTTTCGATGAAGTTGAGTGGTTGGACCTCAGTCATGTTAAGAGAGACCGGCGGGGGAGACACACGTACAGGTTGACCAGGTGCTCCGTCCCTTCCTGGGGGTCCAAAGGCCCTTGAGCTTGTAGCTGTTCCCACGACAACCGGTGCAGGGGACCCGGGAGGTCCAGGGAGCCCTGGGGGGCCAGGTAATCCAGGCAATCCCTGAGATTATTGGAGAAAAATAGAACATGTATTGAGTTGGGTTCATTGCATTCATACATCTGTAGGCAAGGGTCAGCTTTTAAAAAAGTCCCTATCACTCACAGATTCCAGGTCTGAAAACCCTGATGATTCCATGTCCACAAAGGTCTGAAAGACAAAGATAAATATGAACATTAATAAACACAAGAGTCAATACAGGGTCGGGAGTCTATACTTCGTGAGGGGAAAGTAGGCAAATATTTGTGTTTGACTATTTCAGTCAATTAGTTGACGCTTTCATGCAAAGTTACTTAAAGTCCGTTCTGACTACACACATTGCTTAGGGCCCACATCAGAGTCCTGCACGTGTCTGATTTTTAAGACGTGCAATACCATACACACACTTTTTACTGAGGGCACTGCTACCATGTATACTGACACAGGTTATTCAGGAGGCTCAAGGACACCTAGAGCTAGACTGTGGACATCGGGGTTCAAACCCAGTAGGTTTCGGCTGGGTTTGGAAGGGGAAAGCGGGCACATGTTGTATATACACCTGATTCTGGGGTCCGCACCCATAGTCATGGTCTATAGATGTTGAAGTATTGGACTTACTGATCTGGATACGGGTCCTGGAGGGCCTGGGGGTCCTCTGGGACCAGGGTGGGCATCGCCGCGGTCTCCCTGTGTAGAGTAACACACATCATGTCCACACATTCTTTAGAACACACCTGATCCTCTGTTGAAGAGTCTAGTTGAATGTCTCATCGGCCCAGGATCTCCTACTCACATACCTTGTGTGTACAAGTGACTGAATACTTGTATTTTAATTGTATATTTGTTTAAATTTGTAAATAACATTCACTCTGCCCACAAGATTCACAAGGTCTTCTTCACCTTTCCTTCATCCTGTGTCAGACTTTATGCAAGGACTGTTCAAACTGTGTTAAATAGTGTTGGTGGGGTACTCTGGGCCCTCTAGTGCAGGGGGTCCCAACCTTTTTTTTTGATAACTACAGCATAACCAGCATTTTATAACCATAACAATAACAAGTGCATTCAATTTCAATTCAATTGCATTTACAGCATCTATTTGTTTGTTTCACATTTATAAATGTATTCCTGTTTATGGCAAAGCCCTACCACATTTAATTGCTCTTCATTTAATTATTTTTAGTGCATTCAAAAACCCTTTTCATAAGAACATAACCACAAGCAGCTTTTCATAACCTTTCATTTGTTGTTTCAATGAGAACCTTGGGCTTGCATGCTCGTAACCAGGGATGGGATGTTAGGTGTAATGTGAGTGACAGCTAGTCGGAAGTCGTTGTGAACGTCCAGTTTGTTGCG
>PIJE02003344.1:0-16833 GCA_002895965.2 Coryphaenoides rupestris | reverse complement strand
ACACGTATGTACTTTGAAGTAATGTTTCATGAGCAATACCTAAAAATAAAATTGTACTTTTGTATTAGCAAGGTCATTACTAGGTAAATGGTAAATGGACTGCATTTTATATAGCGCTTTACAGTTGCCTCACATTCACCCATTCATACACCGACGGCGGTGCCAACCATGCAAGGTAACAACCAACACGTCAGGAGCAGGTAGGGTTAGGTGTCTTGCTCAGGGACACCACGACACTTAGCTAGGTGGAGCTCGGGGATCGAACCAGCAACCTTCCAGTTGGCAGACAACCACTCTACCTCCTGAGCTACTGCCGACCTACTGTAGACCTAATTGTTGATCTTAAATCAACAATTAGGTCTACATACACAAAGCACACACACAGCATAAACACAACATTAAATACATAGGCCTGTACTCAAAAACACACACACACACAGTATACAGACAAAAAATTGATTGTGTGTTATATGAAATGACGGCCACACCCCTTCTCACACGTGTGTGGGGGTGTGGCTATGGCGTCATCTCCATAGCCACGCCCCTTCTGTGTGCACGACGAGGGGGCGTGGCTATGGCGGGGGCCTATACTCAAAAACACACACACACACACACACAGCATAAACGCCCCCTAAACACACGTGTGTGTGTGTCTCTGTGTTTGGCGAGGGGGCGTGGCCCCTTCTGTATGAGCGACGAGGGGGCGTGGCTATGGCGTCACCGCCATTGACACCATTTTGATTGGCGCCATTTTGGCATCTATAAATATTACACCACCACACGCCATTACGCCAAACACAGACGCCATTTTGACACCATTTTGATTGGCACCATTTTGGCACAACATAAAACACAACATAAAATACATAGGCCTATACTCAAAAACACACACACACACACAGCATAAACGCCCCCTAAACACACGTGTGTCTCTCTGTGTTTGGCGAGGGGGCGTGGCTACGGCATCACCGCCATAGCCACGCCCCTTCTGTGTGCGCGACGAGGGGGCGTGGCTATGGGGGCGTGGCCCCTTCTGTATGAGCGACGAGGGGGCGTGGCTATGGCGTCACCGCCATTGGCGCGACGAGGGGGCGTGGCTATGGCGTCACCGCCATTGACACCATTTTGATTGGCGCCATTTTGGCGTCTATAAATATTACACCACCACACGCCATTACGCCAAACACAGACGCCATTTTGACACCATTTTGATTGGCACCATTTTGGCACAACATAAAAACACAACATAAAATACATAGGCCTATACTCAAAAACACACACACACACACACAGCATAAACGCCCCCTAAACACACGTGTGTCTCTCTGTGTTTGGCGAGGGGGCGTGGCTACGGCGTCACCGCCATTGGCGCGACGAGGGGTGTGTGTGTGTGTGCGTGTCCACACAACAAGCGGGACAAAAACTGCTTAGTCATTGTTGTCATGTAATTTGATGAGCTGATTCGGTAGGGGCACCTGTCATTTCGAGGCTCATAAATCAAAAAGTATAAGTCCCTTTGTTTCCATAGTTACATATATGTGACCGTCACGAGTGTAGCTACATTTTGATGTATAGATTACGTATGTGGAGTTAATATTGTGGGCGGGATGGCAGTTTTAAAATGGCGTGATCAGTGGTGGAAACCTTCTGTCGCAGGAGGGTGACAGCTTGAAACTGCGTGAAAATACGGGCTTTGGAGTCTGCAATGATGTTACTTCTAGGCTCATAAATCCAAAAGTATAAGTCTGTTTGTTTCCATAGTTACATATATGTGACCGTCACGAGTGTAGCTACATTTTGATGTATAGATTACGTATGTGGAGTTAATATTGTGGGCGGGATGGCAGTTTTAAAAATAGATTGTGGGTTTTTTTTTCGTCTGCTCCACGCTCTAACGTGACGTCACCCGCTCTAACCCGGCGCAATACACACCCATGTTAAACTGTCTGAGGAGCTGAAAAATCAATTAAGTTTCAACTGTGATTGTGTAAAAAGTATGAATGTTATGAAAATTTTGAAATCATGTGTGAAGTGTCATGAACATTTTAATGTTCTAAGTTGCAAAGGCACCCTAATTAGGATTGGTTTGCTCTTATGATGTTTTTTATTTTCATCATTGATGAGATTGAGAGCAGTTAAAATGTTTGTTTTTATGTTTTTAAGTTATTTGTACAGCCAAACAAGATGGCTCAACAAGCTATGTCTCTGTTCTTACTCGCTATTTTTGTAATACATTTACTCTGCCCGACGCCCGGCATGGCGGAGGCGGACGCGCCGCGGGGCTCCATTGTGTTCACGAGAGACCAGCTACTGAACCTCCGACTGTGTGGCGGGGCCGGCGAGAGACCCGACATCCCCAGGGAGCTGAGGAAGAGATATCGGGGCTGAAGGGCCAGGAGGAGAAGACAGCTAAAGAAGAGAAGATATCGACCGTATCTCCCGTCCATCGTCATGGGGAATGTACGATCTCTGGTGAACAAGATGGACGAGTTAACATCACTCACAAGGAGCGAGAGGGTGTTTCGGGAGGGCTCTGTTATGTGCTTCACGACAATGTTCCGGACTCTGCAGTGGACTTAGCCGGCTTCCAACTGGTGCGGGCGGACAGGAGTCGCAGGCTGCATAACGGACTATGTACATTTCTGCACGGACTGTGTGATCCCGACTAAGACCGTGCGCTGCTTCCCCAACAACAAACCCTGGGTGACTAAAGACATCAAGGCGTCACTGAACAGGAAGAAGGCGGCCTTCAGGAGCGGAGACAAGGAGGAGATGAAGAAGGTGCACCTCAGGGAGGGGAGGAGTGGCATGAGAACAATCACTGGCCAAGGAGCTAAGACCACCCAGGGGAGGGAGGGAAACCTGGATGAGGCCAACGAGTTAAATCTGTTCAACAGGTTTGACGATATGGCTCCTCTCCACCCTCCCCCAGCATCTCCTGTGACCCTCTCCCCTCTCCCCTCCCCCCCACCTCACCCTCCCACCACCCATCTCTCCCCTCTCCCCTCCCCTCTTCTCTCCCCCCTTGCTCCTCTCCTCTCCTCAGGGCCAATCACCATCACGGAGGTGAGATGTGAACTCAGTAGACTACGCCCAGGCAAGACCGCGGGGCCGGACGGCCTCAGCCCCAGAGTACTCAAGGTGTGCGCGACTCAGCTGTGCGGTGTCTTCCAGCACATCTTCAACCTGAGCCTGAGCACGACGACCGTCCCTGTCCTGTGGAAAACATCATGCCTGGTTCCTGTCCCCAAGAAGAGACACCCAAGCAGCCACAGTGACTACAGACCGGTGGCCTTGACCTCACATGTGATGAAGTCGCTGGAGAGGCTAGTCCTGAAGCACATCCGTGCACTAGCCGAATCATCACTGGACCCTCTGCAGTTCGCCTACCAGCCCTGTATTGGAGTGGAAGACGCCATCATCTACCTGCTGCACAGGACTTATTCTCACCTGGAGGAGGCAGGCAGCGTTGTGAGAGTCACATTCTTTGACTTCTCAAGCGCTTTCAACACAATTAGGCCTGCCCTGCTTGGGACTAAGCTTCTGGACATACAGGTGGACGCTCCACTAGTGGCCTGGATTACCAACTACCTCACTGGTCGGCAGCAGTATGTGAGGCTGCAGAGCAACATTTCGGACACTATTGTGAGCAACACGGGAGAACCTCAAGGGACAGTCCTGTCTCCCTTCCTGTTCACACTCTACACCTCAGACTTCAGATACAGCTCACAGTCCTGCCACCTGCAGAAGTTTTCGGACGACTCTGCCATTGTGGGCTGTATCAGAAAGGGGCAGGAGTCTGAGTACAGGAGTGTGGTGGACGGTTTCGTGGAGTGGTGTGGAGTGGTGTGGACTGAATCACCTGCAACTCAACATCTCCAAGACGAAGGAGTTGGTGGTGGATTTCCGGAAGCAACCAACTCACCCGAAACCGATCAGCATCAGGGGGTCTGAGGTGGACATCGTCGAGGAATACAATTACCTGGGTGTTCACATAGACAATAAATTGGACTGGATCAAAAACACAGAGGCCCTGTACAAGAAAAGCCAGAGTCGCCTGTATTTCCTACGGAGACTCAGATCTTTCAACGTCTGCAGGACCATGCTGCAGATGTTCTATCACTCTGTGGTGGCCAGCGTCATCTTCTACGCTGTTGTGTGCTGGGGCAGCAGGGTGAAGGCAGCCGACGCCAACAGACTCAACAAGCTCATCAGGAAAGCGGGTTCTGTCCTGGGAGTGGAATTGGAGTCGGTGGTGGAGGTCTCAGAGAGGAGGATGCTGGGTAAAACTCCTCAGTATTATGGACAACGCCTCCCATCCCCTGCACGCCACGCTGCTGGCACACCAGAGCACCTTCAAGCCGTAGACTGAGATTACCGAGGTGCACCAGCAGAAACGCCACAGGAGGTCCTTTCTGCCTGTGGCATCAAACTTTATAACTCCTCCTATAACTCCCCCTACAAGACAATGACCGAAGCAATATAATGTGCAATATTATTATCTCTCTACATCAATGTGCAATTTCCCCAAGTTTTTACGTGCATATAACGTCATGGTGGCAATACTTTAATCATGGTACTATATTATTATCTCCTTCTGTTCGTAATATTATCTATAACACTATAGGCACCACCTCTCATCTCCTCTTCTCTCATCATCATGTGCAATATTCTTAATTCTTAATGTCATGTCCAACAATATTTCACTTCAATCATGTCAAATTGTTTTTGCCGTCAAATATCTTATCATGCCTTCAAACTTGTATATTTTAACTGTAAATTTGTAAATCCTTTAGTTTATTTTCTATTATTGTTTTATACTGTAACGCTTAGTTTATTCCTAGTTTATTTTTCATAATTCTGTTTTTATACTGTATCGCTTTGTAACCTGCCACAATAATTTCCTTCGGGATAAATAAAGTTCTATTCTATCTGATGGTCCACAATGAAGCTTTTTGTCTCAGACTTTCTCGTGGGTTGAAGTTCCTCAAATGTGTGCGTATATGTGTGTGTGCACGGATTAATGGAGTATAGATCTATAGATTTGTTTTGCAGTTTGCCTTCTTCAGTCGATCAGCTCAGACTTTGACATTGATTCACTCACCTGTCTCTCTCTCCACCGACACCTCTGGTTGCTTCGTTACGGGTGGCTGCTGGATGGGACGGGAGGACGGTGGGGTGGCCTGGAGAAAATAAACAAACAAACAAACCAACAAACAAGATGAAACTAAACAATCCGTCACACACACCAATAAATGGGATTATCTGTCAGGATCATATTTTGCACAAACAACACAGTGTCCCCCACACAGCAAATTGTCTACATTTCGGTATTTTTACAATGTCTATGCATTTATAGACTGCCTTAATGAGATTACAGATGACATTACAATACAATTTTAACAGTCTGCACTCCGATATACTGCTGCCAAATAAATTCACACAATGATTTTGCATTTACTGTAGGTATTTCTCAGTGGTTTAAATCTTACAGAGCATTAATGAGGTGGGTTTGCCTGAGCTGTTCTGTTTTATCTGAATCAATGTCACGGTTTCGGCCGTGCCTATATATTTGCAATGTACCTTTACTGCCTGCCTGCCTGCCTGCCTGCCTGTCTGTCTGTCTACCCACCCGCTCGCCTCACCAGCCGCACCTACCATCGGGCTCCCCGGCTCCCCCCTGCCTCTGCTCCAGCCGATCCCGGTTTCCCTCTCACTACTTCAATAAACCCTTGTTATTCCTTCACTCCGTGTCCGGCTCTGCATTTGGGTTCAACCCTCGAACGATCGTGACAATGTTGACGTGCGGATTGGTTTTTGTTTTGGTTGCCAGATTGGTTCTAATTGTTCTCAGCTCTCGCCGGACTAATCGCTGGCAGACATCTTACCTCGTCTGGCCCCCTTGGCATGACTCGCACAGGCTCATTAGGAATACATTACACGAATAAACAAATATATCCACACGCATTCCTGGACTAAAACCATAGTGTTCCTCACAATGCCTGCTCTAAAACTGCACCAATAGAAACTGGATTAATCAAAACTGGACATGTACTGCTGCAAATAAGCAAACCCAAGAGCCTATAGTGCACATGCCAGTGTGTTTGTGTGTATGTTCGTAGAGAGTAGAGAGAGAGAGAGAGAGAGAGAGAATAAAAACCAAGTGAATTAATGAAGGAAGGAAGAAATGGGAAATTGAGAAGCAGGGGGGAGGAGTCACTCTGGTGATACGGAATAAGTGGGAGGGGCCACAAATACCCTGCTTTGGTGACCTCATTCTCGAGCAGCGACCCACCTCTCATCATTACCTGAGGAATCTCGGGGTGGGGGATGGTGGTGGTGGGCGCAGAGAGAGAGGTAATAATTAACTAGGTCCCTCTATGGGGGGTGGGGGGGGGGTCCTAGCGATTGTGTTTCGTGGCATGAATTATGCAAAGAATTTGGAGGGACCATCCCATGCGGACTGTGCTGGGTCTGTGCGTGTGTGTGTGTGTGTGTGTGTGTGTGTGTGTGTGTGTGTGTGTGTGTGTGGGGTGGGAACGTGGTAACTACGGTGCAGACCAGAATGAGTGAGAGAATGTCCAGCATGTTGGAGATCCATTCATAGATCAGAGAGGTGGAGGGGGAGGTCGCCAGCTTGAACACACCCAACACCCCTTTCCAAGTTGTGTAATATGCTACTCCTCGGGTGTCGAGAGGTAGGAGGTAGATGATGAATAGCAGGGGACCCAAGACAGAGCCCTGAGGAACACCAGTGAGGACGGGAAGGGACTGTGATTTGAAGTGTTTGATTTGGACAAAGTGAGTACGGCCGGAGAGGTAGGATCTGAACCAGGTGAGGGATGTGCCAGTGATACCGATGGAAGCTAATCTGTCAAGGAGAATGTGATGTGAGATGGTGTCAAAGGCTGCAGTCAGATCAAGGAGGATGAGTATAAGAGTAAGAGGCCAGAGTCAGCTGCCACCAGGAGATCGTTAGTGATTTTGACCATACTGTGTGAGGAGCGAAAACCAGACTGACATTTTTCTAAGAGATTATTGTTGTTCAGATGAGTGTGGACCTGGGCTGCGACTGTTTTTGCAAGTATCTTGGAGAGAAATGGTAAGTTGGAGATTGGGCAGAAATTATTGAAGTTGTTGGGGTCAGCACCAGGTTTCTTGAGAATAAGGGTTATTGCACCTGTTTTGAGGGATGAGGGGACGAGACCAGTGGTAAGGGAGGAATGAATTATGTCGGTAATTAAAGGGGAGAGGGAAGGTAGACATGCTTTCACTAAGAGGGTAGGAAGGGGGTCAAGCTGGCAGGTGGATGATTTGGATTTGCGGATGAGACTAGATATTTCAGCGACAGTGGGAAGTTCGAAGCTGGATAGTGGAGAAGAAAGAGGAGCATATGGAGTTGAGTGAGGTGGTGTATAGCTGGAGGTCAGTTGCTGATGAATATTTTTGATTTTGGCATTGAAAAAGGTCATGAAGGTGTTGGGGTGCTAGAGAGTCTGGTGGTAGAAGAATGCTGTTAACTGTGGAGAACAAGGTTTGAGTGTTTCCTGCACCTGACCTAATTAAGTTGGCATAGTGTGAAGATTTAGCGGAGGAGAGAGCATCTTTATACAGAAGTAAGTGGTTGTTATACATGTCCTTATGAATTACAAGGCCGGTTGTAGCATAGAGGCGTTCAAGACGACGACCTTTAGCTTTGAGTAACTCAGGTGTAAACCAAGGGGCAGAGCGGGTGAAAGAGACAGACCGGGTTTTCAGAGGTGCATGTATGTTTAAAAGGCTATGGAGTCTCGAACCTCTCCACCACCCAGGTCATCTCCTATTTATAGTCGGTGGTTGGGTCCTTAATTGGCTGCCTGCACAGCCAATTAAAATTAGGCTGACTGCAATTCCTGCCTCCTCGTCTCCCTCTGGGGGCCGAATGGGGAATTGCGGCCCCCCCGACTGTCATCCACACTTATTCATCGGCCCCTCAGTGGCCGTCTGCCACATACCCTCCCCCTCAGCTCCGACCAGGAGGGAGGGGCGGCCCAGCCCCTCCAGGTGTCTCTCCTGACGCCTGGGGCTTAGCCAGTGGGGCCACGTCGGCTGCGGGGCCCAGGGTGACCCTGTCTCCTGGGGCGTATCTCCCCTCGCCGGGTGGTTCCCCTCCTCTAATGGCCCGCTCTGTGGTGCCGCCGCTCGGGTAGTCCGCTGTGCCGGCTCCCGGGTCGTCCGCTGCGCCGCCGCCCCCCGGGTCGTCGTCCGCTGCTTTACCGCCACCGCCCGGGTCGTCTGCTGCTGCACCGCCGCCGCCCGGGTCGTCTGCTGCTGCTGCGCCGACCGCCACCGCCCGGGTCGTCTGCTGCGCGCCGACGCTGCAGCCGCCCGACCCGCCCGGATCGTCCACTGCTGCGCCGACACCGCCCGGATCGTCCGCTGCTGCGCCGACGCCGCCCGGATCGTCCGCTGCTGCTCTCGCTGGCCGGTGGCCGCTAGCTGGGCCTGGAGCTCTTTTGTCTGCTCCCGGGCCTGCTGCTCTTACTGGGCTGCGGCCTTCAGCTGGTCTGCGGCCTTCAGCTGGGCCTTCAGCTGGTTCTGGAGCCCTTTCGCCTCCTTCCGGGCCTGCTCCTCCTGCTGGGCTGCGGCCTTCAGCTGGGCCCCCAGCTGGTCCTGGAGCCCTTTGGCCTCCTTCCGGGCCTGCTCCTCCTGCTGGGCTGCGGCCTTCAGCTGGGCCCCCAGCTGGTCCTGGAGCCCTTTGGCCTCCTTCCGGGCCTGCTCCTCCTGCGGCCTTCAGCTGGGCCTGGAGCTCTTTGGCCCCTCCGGGCGTGCTGCTCTCGCTGGGCCTTCAGCTGGGCCTGGAGCGCTTTGGCCTGCTCCGAGGTGTCTATACGCAGGGCCGCATTTGCCAGTTCCCGGGCCTGGCCTGCGGCTCAGCTGGGCCTGTGCTTCGCCTTGGGCCGCTCCCCGCTGGGGCCGCTTCAGCTGGGCCTGGAGCTCTTCCTTTCGGGCCTGCTCCTCTTGCTGGGCTGCGGCCTTCCGCAGGAGCTGGCCTCCAGCTCCTGGTACCCCCTCTGGCTTGTAGCCTGCATGGCCCCCAGCTCCTTTATCATGGCCTCAGGACGCCATTCTCCTGCTGCAGCCGACCGATCCGGCCCTCCAGCTGCTCCCTCACCTTGAGCTGCATGGCCTCCAGCTCCTGGTACCCCCTCTGGCTTGTAGCCTGCATGGCCCCCAGCTCCTTTATCATGGCCTCCACCTGGCCCACCTTCTCCTTCTCCCGCTGCAGCTCTTGGCTGAGCTGCTTCACCTGCTCCCTGGCCAGGGCGGCCTCCTCCTGGAGGGAGATGACTCTCCCTCCCTCCGGGACCCATGGGCCCGCCCCGGCAGCAACCCCAGCCTTTTTCTTCTTGGCCGATTTTTTCGGCTGGCTGGTCGTGACAGGGGCGACCCCCTCCCGGGCCAAGCGGTCGATCCGGGCATCCATGTCCGGACCACCCTTTACGAAAATGTCATACAGGGCCTCCATCTCCATTTTGTGGCTGGGTGTGGGGGAATTTATTACCTTCAGTCTACTTCCGTTCTATGCCCGCATTCTCCACCATATGTGGCACACTCCCCTATATTGTGGAGTGTGTCCACCCGACTGAAGATAATAACTCCACTTTCACACACCAATATTCAATGAACAGTCTTTATTTATGGTAAAGGGGAAGGGAAAGTGCAGGGATATTTATAGTGACCAAGTCCGTTATTCCGTGAGAGTAGTCGTCGTTCGTATGCAGGGGGTTATCACACCGGGAAGGGGTCTCAGGGGGTCCAGGGCAAGGCAGGCGGGAGGGTCGTCAGGCAGGCAAGGGTCGATACACAAGCGGGCTCTCGGACAGGCTTTAAGTCGGGCACACAGCCACTCCTGTCTCTCTTTCCACTCACCCACACAGGGTCTTGGTTCTCGTCCTTCCTCTTGGTTCTCCTCCTCCTCCTTTCTTTTCCCACCACTTCCTCGTACTCTCCCACGTCACTCTCCTCCACTCTCACCCGTCTCGAACGCTATGGGGTACGCTCGCTGAAATACGGCTCGAACCGTCTTGCCAACCACCCAGGATCCTTCTCCTATTCTGATACATTTGGCGTAACAGTGTGGGATCTATGTTAGGTGCCTCTCTCGTGATTGCAGTTGCCGGTCTCACTTCTGACCTTAGATTATAGTCTGGTACATTCTCGTGTATGTCATCAGGTTCCAATCCAATCCAACCCAACTTTATTTATATAGCACATTTAAAAACAACGAAGTTGACCCAAAGTGCTTTACATTGAGTCAAAAACAACTTGAAAACACACACATGAAAACACTGAACCAAAACCTCGCGCCCCCCAACCATCCAAGAACCAAAATACAACAATCAAAAAAACAAATAATAATAATAATTAAGAGAAGTCTATACAACTAAATACGTGGTTGCTAAAATGCCAGGGAAAATAGATGCTTTTGAGGTGGGACTTGAAAATGGGCAGTGTCAGCGGGCAAGCCTGATGTGCAAAGGCAACTCGTTCCAGAGTTTGGGGGGCCACACGGCGAAAGCCCTGTCCCCCCTCTGTTTTCAGTCTAGCCTTGGGGACAGTGAGGAGAGAGTGGTCCGCCGACCTCAGAGACCGTGGTGGTACGTACAGGTGCAGGAGGTCGGACAGATACTGTGGGGCCAGTCCATTGAGGGCTTTATATGCAAACATTAAATCTTAAAATCGATTCTAAACTTCACAGGAAGCCAGTGGAAGGGAGGCAAGGACGGCGTAATATGCTCCCGCTTCCGTGTCCCTGTCAGAAACCTAGCGGCAGCGATTCTGTACCAACTAGTAAAACGTGACAGCGAGGCCTTGCTGACACCAGCGTACAGGGCGTTGCAATAATCCCAGACGGGTAGAGATAAAGCATTATAACTATCTCAAGGTTTTTGAAAGAAGAGGAAAGGCTTGACCTTAGAGAGCTGCTTTACGCTGGAAAAAGCTAGACCGACCACCGAGTTTGACTGTTTGTCCACTTTAACTCACTGTCAATTTTACCCCCAGGTTGGTAACTATGGGTTGACAAGGGATCGAGGGGGCCAGGTCAGGGGGTGCGCACCAGGACCACTAGATCCAACAAAATGACCTCAGTTTTTCTGTCATTAAAATTCAAAAAATTCAAAGCCAGCCAAGCTTTGATATCCATGAGGCACTCTAGCAGGGCTCTAAGGGAGTTTGGGTCGTTGCGTTTCAGAGGCAGGTATATTTGGGAATCATCTGCATAGAAATGGAACGAGATGCCATGTTTTTTAATAATAGGGCCTAAGGGGAGCAGACAGAGAGCGAAAAGAAGGGGCCCAAGGATCGAACCTTGGGGGACCCCGCACGGGAGGGGAGCAGAGGAGGAGAAACATTCACCAAGGCTTACACAGAAACTTCTGTCAGACAGATAGGACCTTAACCACTCTAGAGCAGTACCTTTTATACCAACATAATGCTCTAGGCGAGAGATGAGGATGTCATGGTCTACTGCAGGCCTGGCCAACCTGAGGCTCGTGAGCCGCATGCGGCTCTTTGCCTGGTTTCATGCGGCTCTCACGTTCTTACGGGGGGGGGGGGGGGGGGGGGGGGTGCTCGGAGCAACCCCCAAATCAACTAGATATTGTGTCGGGGGGGGGTGGGGGGGGGGGGGGGGCGGGGGGGGGGGGGGGGGGGGGGGGGGTGCTATTGGTGTGTGTGACAGGAAGAGATATCCATGTGTGTATGTATGATGTGGCTCTTTGCAGTAACACAGTGAAAAAAATTGGCTCTTCGTCTCTGACTGGTTGGCCACCCTTGGTCTACTGTATCAAAAGCAGCTGTAAGATCCAAAAGCACAAGAATGACAGAGTCCCCAGAGTCAGCAGCTAATAAAACATCATTAAAAACCCTTAAGAGGGCAGATTCTGTGCTGTGAAGGGCTTTATAAGCTGATTGGAAAGCCTCGAAAATGCCATGTGCATCTAGAAAAGACTGCAACTGTAAAGCTACTACTTTCTCCAAAATTTTAGAAAGAAAAGGAAGTTTAGAGATGGGTCTAAAATTAGAAAGAACAGAGGAATCCAGACCAGGCTTCTTGATCAAGGGCTGCACCACAGCATGTTTATGACACACTGGTACGTCACCTGATGTCAGGCTGCTGTTTATTAAAATTTGGATGTACGGTCCAATAGTATCCCAGACTTCTTTGAAAAAGCGAGGGGGAAGAGCATCAGAGGGGGAGCCTGAGGGTTTCATTTGAGCAGTTATTTTCTTCAGGTCAGAAAGGGACACAGGCTCGAATTTACTAAAAACAACAGCGCAAGTGAAAGGAATAGAAGGGTCATAAGAAGGGAGAGAAATACGTGCTCTAAGAGACACTACTTTGTCCACAAAAAAATTTAAAAAGCTTTCACAAGTTTTAAAAGACGCTTCTAAACAACTGGATTTGGGGGGGTTAAGAACAGAGTTAATAGTACTAAATAAAACATCATTGTAGTGAGAGACCAGCTCATCGGTGGTGGAAAGGCAGTCTTTGCTGTGGAGGTTATTAATTTCATTAGAAAGAGCTGATTGATATTCTTGATGTTACGGAATGAGATGGATCGTGACATATTTGCTTTGGGGAGCGTTAAGTTGACATTGAAGGATACAAACTTGTGGTCATAAATAGGCAAATAGAATGCAGAACAGCTCAGGGGAGTTACACCAGAGCAGCAGATCAGATCCAGTATATGTCCTTTGGAATGTGTGGGGAAATCAATATATTGCTGTAATCCAAAACTGTCCAGGCATGATTTAAAGTCCTTTGTGAGGTTATTGTTGGGATCGTCCATGTGTATATTAAAATCGCCCAGTACTATTAGATTAGGGGAGAGAGAAGATGGGGAAGTAAGAAAAGCAGAGTTCATTTAGAAAGTCCTTATTGGGCTTGGGTGGACGATAAACAGTGGCAAGAATTGTCTGAATTGTCCCATTGATTTGCAGGGCAATGGACTCAAAGGAAGTATTCTCAGGAGCTGTTATTGCAGATACTTTCCACTTCTCGTTGTAAAGTATCGCGAGACCACCACCTCTGCCAGAGAGACGGGATTTGCTGGTGTAAACAAACCCAGGTGGGATAGATTGATTAAGCTGCGAAAAGTCATTGGGCTGTTGCCAGGTCTCAGTCAAACATAGGAAATCAAGCTTACAGTCATCCAGTAGGTCATGAAATAGAAGTCCCTTGTTGTTGAGGGAGCGGATGTTAAATAGTCCGATGGCGAGGTTGTTTTTGTCGGGTTTGACGCTAGCACTAGGATTAGCCGACCTGGCTAGGTTAGCTAGCAAGCTGTGGTCAACAGACCGTCCGGTGGATCTACTTGCGGGACGAGGACTGGAAGACCAGAAGGATCGTATTAGCTTTGAGTCATCGAAGTTGAAGCTCTGACGGGATCCACGGTGGATGTATTTCCGACGAACATGGTGGTCGATATCCAGGTGGCACAATGCGGGTGGGGGCTCTGACGGGTGGAATCGTAGTCGGAAAAGTTTGGCTGCAGAGTATTGTAGTAACGGTGTTACTGTAAGGACTATGAAGGGTACAATCCATGCGAGGGTACTCCATACAAGCAGCCTGTTGATCCACATCATTACCTCGGTGATGAAGCTATCAGATATTGTCGGGAGGATAGGCTACTGTTCAGTTGGCTGAGAGAGCAGTAAAAATATTGACAGAGAAACAACAATAACAGAGAAGAATCAGTAGTGCCAGAGAGCAGCGGCAGCTAGTCACGCCAGCGTTCACAACCTTGAACAACCTTCAAGAGCAAGACATAATAAAAGATTACAAACATACTTATGTGCATTTGTTTAAATTGCACTTCTGCTCTTATCCCAGCTATTATGCAGGCAACCTAGCAATTATGAAACTGGTTCTATTAGCCTTGTAACTATGAATGCTCAAAAACAGCTCTATTCTTATCTTCAGGTACCACAGCGATATATTGCTGTCTCCTTCAACAAATGTACTTTTTGTAAGTCGCTTTTGATAAAAGCGACTTATGACAAATGCCCGAAATGTAAATGTAAATGTTAAAATACTAATTGGATTGTGGTTATCCCGTGACCCACGTGGTCCCCTTGCTACGACCGATTATGGATGCAGAACCCCCCAGGAGTCATGTGTCTGTATACTATACAGATGACCCCTAGCAGTCGATGCCTTGTTCTGTCCACTAACTAACTATTGCACTCATTCCCCTGAAAGTGACCTTCCGTTCCTCTTGTGATATGTTATAATTGTGTCTATATATGGCTACAGTCAAATGCCTCGATATAATATTCTTCGATGTGTGGTATGGTCATATGTCCACATATCAGCGTTTCTCAACCTATGGATCGGGGTCGGGCATAGTAGCTGCTGGGCTCCACGCCAGCACTAAAAAAAGCTATCGTATATTATGAACTGTTTTTCACATTCGTCGATATGTGCAGTCACTGTCATCAGACCGTGGCTTTTCAGTCATGTCCCATGACTCACAAACACCGATTGACAACTTGATTTTTTAAATTTTTGATTTGACAATTCTGGATGAATTGTATAATTCTGTTTAATTCAAACTTTTTGTAAGTCTCAGCGCCCTTATAATATATATTTATATATATAAAATCTGTGTGTTTTAATGTCCACCTGCAAGGGAGTATTGTTGGCAACTCTCAGGGATTTTTCCTGTCTACTTGCATTTGAACCAGATTCAGTATTTCACTATTCCAGACATCCACACACGCTAAAGAGATTGGACGCGGGGAAACTCGACTCTGGTGCGTGGAGTTATGAATATCCTGTTTCTATGCATCCCCACGTCCTGAAATTCATTAAAATGTCATCTTGATGGCATTTAAGAAGCTGCTTTCTCAACGCGTATGTGTGCCCAAAATATTCTGTGTGTGAAGCAAGTGAAGTGATGCAAAGGCAACACAATGAACTTACGAAATGTCGCAGGGGCAAGAAATAGAAATAGAAAGTGATACAAAATATGCTTTGTTTTGCCTGATATGTGGTCCTGAATTGTAGCATTTTGCCAACAATTTGGTCAAATGACAACAGACATGAATGAAAGTAATTATTTTACCATTCCATCCATCCATACATAAACACTTTTCTGTAATTTCTTCTGAGCTGAAAACTGAACAAACTCAATGTATATAACAAAATGCAATATTAATAATAAACAAGATAAGTTTCCTACCGTGGGGGAGATTCGTTCAGCCTCACCGTAGCCACTTCCGAACCCTGAAGCCTGAGAACAAAGGCCAACAGTTTCAACATTTAAAAAACTTAACATGAAGCTATAATGGTGCAATGCTAAACACACAATATACAGTCAATTCACACTGCGAGGAATTCTTCTCATGCAAATATTTTTTTTATTTGGGTAACGCAATTTCCCTTCTCTGCATAGAAAAATGTACACAACGTAAACTAAGCTCAACCAAGTAAACTAACATACATCCTAATAACAAGTGTAGAGAGTAATATGGTAATTTCAGCGATGACATAGTTTCGTCTACCATTTAATACAAACATTATTCTTTCGGTCCCAAAGAACTTTTTTTGGCGGTTTTAGCGGCCCAAGCAGCTGCGAGCTTTGTAGACAGGGGTAAACTGTTGTTGTTGGCTGCACCTGTGTTTGTGTGTCTTGTAATTGTGTTTGTGTTTGGCTTTGAGTGGCCTGTTCTTTTTTTTGTTTTCTTCCAGTTTTTGTGCGTGTATCCGTGTATTTTATAGCCCGACATCGCCGGACCAATTAGCGAATGTGTATCAGTCCTCAGTTCATTTTCGATTTCCAAGTGGCATTATTAAAACCTTGGACTGAATTAGCGAGACGTACACGTTTTAAGTTGTCGCAAGTCATACGCTTTGTTGCTCTGACTTTAGCAAATCCTTTACGGAAATGCCTCAACAACACTCCTCTGTGCAGTCATCGAATCAAATCCCTCCCCGCATTAGATAAAAGGTTGTGATTGGTCTGACCCGGGGCCAGGTCGGCATATGCCAGAACAAATTAAATCTGAGCTGGCAGAACCATCTGGTATTGGAGTCTAAACTGTAATCCATCGTCACTCACTATTAGTCTCTAGGAAATTAACATGATATAAATTGTACTCCCTCAAGTTCACACACTATATTTAGGAGTGTGAAATTCTAGAATGGTGTTTTGAGCTCAAAGTGGCTGTGTGAGTATGTGTGTTTGGTGGCTGGCTTAATTGGCCTCACCTGGCCCACTTAGAGTCTGGGGGGGGTGGGGCAGCAGGCCTGTGGTGCATTGGCTAATCAGTGCACCACAGGTTAAAGGCTGATCCATACTCCGCGAGAAGCGAGAACTTTGGACCTCATTCACAAACATTTTCTTCAGTGTCTTCTTAAATATCTTCTTACGAACTTCGTAAGAACAAACGCGGGGAAATGTGTTCTTAAATCGCCAAAGTGTTCTCAGCTGCGCTCACCCGATGAGGAATGCCACTCATTCTTAAATGGAATGCGCGTGCTGTACACCTGAATTAGCATACAGACACGCCCCGCCAGCTCCTTATAAGGGCAACAACAGGACCGTGTGCACACAGAATCATGCCAAAGCGAACAGTGAACACCGATGGTGCACCGGCCAAACCAGTCACATGTCACATGCAACATCATACCAGTAAGATGAGCAGTGGAATGTTTCTCCACTGGCTCTTACAATGTACACACTAAGCAAGGTCAAGAAAATAGAACCAACAATGAAAAATAACAATAGAGAACAAGACGGCTGAGAGCAGATTCAATTGTACAGTTGAGTTAAATAACATGAG
>PIJE02003343.1:18753-42016 GCA_002895965.2 Coryphaenoides rupestris | reverse complement strand
TGAGGTGTTCCCGAGCAGCCGACACCCACCGTAACCCTACCTGCTCCGTCCTAGCTAAGTGTGGAGTGTCCCGTGAGCACAGACACCACCTAACCTACGCTGGCTCCTCCTAGCTAAGTGTGGAGGTTGTCGCCTGAGCAAGACAGCCAACCCTAACGCTACCGTGCTCCTCCTAGCTAAGTCGTGAGGTGTCTGACTGAGTCAAGACACCACCTTAACCCTACCTGCTCCTCCTAGCTAAGTGAAGGAGGTGTCCCTGAAGCAAAAGAGAAGAAGACACCACCTAACCCTACCTGCTCCTCCTAGCTAAGTGTGGAGGTGTCCCTGAGCAAGACACCACCTAACCCTACCTGCTCCTCCTAGCTAAGTGTGGAGGTGTCCCTGAGCGAGACACCACCTAACCCTACCTGCTCCTCCTAGTTAAGTGTGGAGGTGTCCCTGAGCAAGACACCACCTAACCCTACCTGCTCCTCCTAGCTAAGTGTGGAGGTGTCCCTGAGCAAGACACCACCTAACCCTACCTGCTCCTCCTAGCTAAGTGTGGAGGTGTCCCTGAGCAAGACACCACCTAACCCTACCTGCTCCTCCTAGCTAAGTGTGGAGGTGTCCCTGAGCAAGACACCACCTAACCCTACCTGCTCCTCCTAGCTAAGTGTGGAGGTGTCCCTGAGCAAGACACCACCTAACCCTACCTGCTCCTCCTAGCTAAGTGTGGAGGTGTCCCTGAGCAAGACACCACCTAACGCTACCTGCTCACCCTATTTGACTTGGACTACACACATTGACACTCTAGTGAGGAAGGCGAAGCAGTGCCACCTTAGGCAGCTGAGGAAGTTCAGTCTCCCGGAGGATCCTTCAGACCTTCTGGTGCGGTGGAGAGCATCCTGACAGGAAGCATCACTGCCTGGTTCAGCAACAGCTCCTCTCAGGACAGGAGGGCTCTGGAGAGGCTGGTGCGTTCTTGTTTATATGCCTTTTGCTGTTTATTTGCTTGCTGTTTATTTGACTGTCTGCTCATATTTCTCTTAACCTGCTCCTTGTGCTGTAAAGACTGTAAATAGTGTGGATATTTGATTCTTTGGTTATTTGTATTGTTCTGTTGCACATTCTGCTGAGCATCGCCACTTTTTCATTTCACTGCATATCCTGTATGTGTATGTGACTACTAAAGTTCTTGAATCTTGAATGTAAAACATATATTAACATAATAACATATATTAACAAAATATATAACATAGATCAAAAACTGAAATAGGATGTGAATCCTGTCAGATATTTAATCAATTATAATAATTATACCCTCTTCACCTCCTGTGGTGAAGAGGGAGCTGAGCCGGAAGGCGAAGCTCTCGATTTACAGGTCCATCTACGTTCCAACCCTCACCTATGGTCACGAGCTTTGGGTCGTGACCGAAAGAATGAGATCGCGGATACAAGCGGCCGAAATGAGTTTCCTCCGCAGGGTGGCTGGGCTCAGCCTAGAGATAGGGTGAGGAGCTCAGTCTAGAGATAGGGTGAGGAGCTCAGCCTTAGTGATAGGATGAGGAGCTCAGCCTTAGAGATAGGGTGAGGAGCTCAGCCTTAGTGATAGGGTGAGGAGCTCAGCCTTAGAGATAGGGTGAGGAGCTCAGCCTTGGAGATAGAGTGAGGAGCTCAGTCTTAGAGATAGGGTGAGGAGCTCAGTCTTAGAGATAGGGGTGAGGAGCTCAGTCTTAGAGATAGAGTGAGGAGCTCAGTCTTAGAGATAGAGTGAGGAGCTCAGGTCTTAGAGATAGAGTGAGGAGCTCAGTCTTAGAGACAGCGGTGAGGAGCTCAGTCTTAGAGATAGGGTGAGGAGCTCAGTCTTAGAGATAGAGTGAGGAGCTCATCTTAGAGATAAGTGAGGAGCTCAGTCTTAGAGATAGAGTGAGGAGCTCAGTCTTAGAGATAGAGTGAGGAGCTCAGTCTTAGAGATAGAGTGAGGAGCTCAGTCTTAGAGATAGGGTGAGGAGCTCAGTCTTAGAGATAGAGTGAGGAGCTCAGTCTTAGAGATAGGGTGAGGAGCTCAGCCTTAGAGATAGGGTGAGGAGCTCAGTCTTAGAGATAGAGGAGCTCAGCTTAGAGATAGGGTGAGGAGCTCAGTCTTAGAGATAGGGTGAGGAGCTCAGTCTTAGAATAGGGTGAGATGCCTAGAGTGAGGAGCTCAGTCTTAGTGTAGGTGAGGAGCTCAGCCTTAGAGATAGGGTGAGGAGCTCAGCCTTAAAGATAGTGAGGAGCTCAGTCTTAGAGATAGGGTGAGGAGCTCAGTCTTAGAGATAGGGTGAGGAGCTCAGCCTTAGAGATAGGGTGAGGAGCTCAGCCTTAGAGATAGGGTGAGGAGCTCAGCCTTAGAGATAGGTGAGGAGCTCAGTCTTAGAGATAGAGTGAGGAGCTCAGTCTTAGAGATAGAGTGAGGAGCTCAGTCTTAGAGATAGGGTGAGGAGATCAGCCTTAGAGATAGGGTGAGGAGCTCAGCCTTGGAGATAGAGTGAGGAGCTCAGTCTTAGAGATAGAGTGAGGAGCTTCAGTCTTAGAGATAGAGTGAGGAGCTCAGTCTTAGAGATAGAGTGAGGAGCTCAGTCTTAGAGATAGAGTGAGGAGCTCAGTCTTAGAGATAGAGTGAGGAGCTCAGTCTTAGAGATAGAGTGAGGAGCTCAGTCTTAGAGATAGGGTGAGGAGCTCAGTCTTAGAGATAGAGGTGAGGAGCTCAGTCTTAGAGATAGAGTGAGGAGCTCAGTCTTAGAGATAGAGTGAGGAGCTCAGTCTTAGAGATAGGGTGAGGAGCTCAGTCTTAGAGATAGGGTGAGGAGCTCAGACATCCGGAGGGAGCTCGGAGTAGAGCCGCTGCTCCTCTGCATCGAAAGGAGTCAGCTGAGGTGGTTCGGGCATCTGATTAGGATGCCCCCCGGGCGCCTCCCTTTGGAGGTTTTCCGGTCACGTCCAACTGGGAGGAGACCCCGGGGCAGACCCAGAACCCACTGGAGAGATTATATATCTCGCCTGGCCTGGGAACGCCTCGGGACCCCCCAGGAGGAACTAGAGAGCGTGGCTGGGGAGAAGGAAGCCTGGGGGGCCCTGCTTAGCCGGCTGCCACCGCGACCCGACCCCGGATAAGCGGACGCAAATGGATGGATGGATGGATAATAATTTTAGTAATGAATTGCAAAAATAGCACAATAAACCAGCACTACAGCTGGAGACACAAAATACTGTATTTTCAACATCAATTTCTGAGGTATGAATTAAGTTGTGCAGGAAAGCGGGTTTTCAATCAATAATTCTGCGAGTCGACGCTGTGGCATGAAATGAGTGATTATTAATGGAACACTTATCCTCCTACCCCTTGCCAAGGCATTTGAGGGGCTTAATTAGACATTTTTTAAATCTGAGTGAGAACCATAATTGGATTATTGTGCTCAATGTGTAAACCGCACACACGCATGCAAGCAAGCACACACAAGTCTTTCTTTCCCTGTTTAAGGATTTATGAATGTCAAACTAAAATGTACAATTTTGGAAAATAAAAGTATCAATACCCAGGAGAACCTGGGTTGACTGAACGACCCATCATACTACATGAATGAACAATATGATTCCATCATACTACTGTAATGTAAAGTCAGGGTTGCAGAGTTATCCTCTGATGGTGGGTGTGTATTAGGTTATATATAGTATATATAGGGTTAGGCTTGTGTGTATATTCTGTTATATACAGTGTACTGTGTGTGCTAGAGTAAAACAAAAAAGAATATTCCTGTGATCAAAGCAAGAAAAATTAAAACACTTTGACCTCAAAACGTCTAAACGGCAGCGCGTCTGTGCTCAATCTCCTGAAACATATTCAAATGCACCTATTAAGCATTCATGCAGGCACTCTAGCATCGCTACGGCTGAGTGAGCTGCTCACACCACTTCATAGCCAGTCCCACAAGGCCAATAAAGGGGACAGAACCAAGACAACAGGAACACATTTGATTTAAAAGCCTTTCTCACAACTAACCCACCACGCGCGCGCACACACACACACACACACACACACACACACACACACACACACACACACACACACACACACACACACACACACCACACACACACACACACACACACACACACACACACACACACACACCCCACTTTTACAAAGAACGCCTCGACTGTTCAGAATGTATTTACACTTGCAGAAACATGCTTATATAAACGTATGCATGTGAACATATAATAACATAATAAATATATATACATATATATGCAGTATATATATATACATATATATGCATGTGTTGGTATGGTGTATGGTGTTGGGCTGCCAGCTAACGTTAACTGGAACCATGGAGTACGATTGTTTTTCTCAAAGGACTGTATTTCTATGGAGTATCTGATCAAAGTGGTATTTTCCAAGCAAGTCGGAAAGTAGGGGAATAAGTATTGAGAGGATATTACAGGTCACAAATGTGGGGTCATGTGTAAACAGAGAATGACAAACACATGATAGAGAGAGGAGATCAGACAGAAAGAAACAAAGAAACGGTAAGCTAGCCACTAACATCCACAAGCAAGTAGCCTGTTAACCAAGAAGGCCTTGTCCAGCAACCAAACCCTGCGGTGCCCTGACGGCCGGAGCCCGACGAGACAAGACCCTGTCCTGAAATAAACCGCTAGACGCTTGACACTCTGGCGCCAGAGAATAAAGAAGAAATAATCAAATGTCCAGTCATCAGGACTGTTAGCACCTCCACCGAGCAGAGCGCATTAGACATGCTAATCTCATCTCGGCCGGGGCGTGAGCCGAGTTAAATGTGTTACGAGTCCATAACGACGTGAGGAGTGTCTGCAGCCAGCCAGAGCGGATCACAAGCCCTAATCCAGACACCCCCGCCCCCACCATGGTCTGTGACATCAGAGCTGCTGAGGTCAGGTGACGACAGGCGCTCTGAAGTCACCTGACCTCTCAAAGTGCTGGGGAAGAGGTCACCATGGCAACACCAAAGCTGCATTTCTTTCCTTTTCCTTGTTTGCCCGCCCCCCCAGCCACAGAAGAGTTGCTAATTGACGGCCATTTTAGAAAGTCAGTCTAATTGTTTCTTGGTTATTGTGTTAATTGCGCAGACATCATTAAGGCCAGGATCACACTCCTCTCTCTCTGTCTAGTCAGTCCCCTCTCTCTCTGTCCTAGTCAAGTCAGTCCCCTCTCTGTCTAGTCAGTCAGTCAGTCAGTCCCTCCTCTGTCTAGTCAGTCAGTCAGTCAGTCCCTCTCTGTCTAGTCAGTCAGTCAGTCAGTCAGTCAGTCAGTCAGTCAGTCAGTCAGTCAGTCAGTCAGTCAGTCAGTCAGTCAGTCAGTCAGTCAGTCAGTCAGTCAGTCAGTCAGTCAGTCAGTCAGTCAGTCAGACTCTCTCTCTCTCTCTCTCTCTCTCTCTCTCTCTCTCTCTCTCTCTCTCTCTCTCTCTCTCTCTCTCTCTCTCTCTCTCTCTCTCTCTCCTCTCTCTCTCTCTCTCTCTCTCTCTCTCTCTCTCTCTCTCTCTCTCTCTCTCTCTCTGAGACGGTATGAGTCCTGTGTGTCTAGCGGTAGCGATAGAGAGAGAGACAGGGACAGAGAGAGAGAGAGAGAGAGAGAGATACAGGGACAGAGAGTGAGAGCGAGAGACAGAGAGACACCGGGAAAAGGGAGCAAGACAGAGAGAGACAGAGACAGACAAAGAGAGACAGAGATAGAGAGAGAAAAAGAGAAAGGGAGTGTGGCAGAGTGACAGAAACAGAAGCTATTAGCAAGTGTAATTTAGACATTTCCCGTTTCAGAGAGCAGATAACCCCATGAGACAGAGAGAGAGATAGAGAGACAGCCAGATGGCGACAGACAGATAGAGAGAGAGACAGATAGAGAGAGAGACAGATAGAGAGACAGACAGAGAGAGAGACAGATAGAGAGACAGACAGAGAGAGAGACAGAGAGAGAGACAGATAGAGAGAGAGACAGAGACAGATAGAGAGAGGCAGATAGAGAGAGAGATAGAGAGAGAGACAGATAGAGAGAGAGATAGAGAGAGACAGATAGAGAGACAGATAGATAGAGAGACAGACAGATAGAGACAGATAGAGAGAGAGACAGATAGAGAGACAGATAGAGAGAGAGACAGATAGAGAGAGAGACAGACAGACAGATAGACAGAGAGAGACAGACAGACAGATAGACAGATAGAGAGACAGATAGAGAGACAGATAGAGAGAGACAGATAGAGAGACATATAGAGAGAGAGACAGATAGAGAGAGACACAGAGAGACAGATAGAGAGACAGATAGAGAGACAGAGAGACAGAGAGACAGATAGAGAGACAGACAGAGAGAGAGACACAGAGAGACAGATAGAGAGACAGATAGAGAGAGAGACAGATAGAGAGACAGATAGAGAGAGAGACAGATAGAGAGAGAGACACAGAGACAGATAGAGAGACAGATAGAGAGACAGATAGAGAGAGACAGATAGAGAGACAGAGAGACACAGAGAGACAGATAGAGAGACAGATAGAGAGAGAGACACAGAGAGACAGATAGAGAGACAGATAGAGAGAGAGACAGATAGAGAGACAGATAGAGAGAGAGACAGATAGAGAGAGAGACAGATGGGACCAGATGTTTTGTGCCCTTCGTCACACAGCCTTTTGTCAGATCACCAGTCTGGTGTTCAGGGTCCTGCATCGACGGCTCTCTCCAGAACTAGCGGTTACATTTCATCTGTATGTGCCGTTCCTCTGGTGGCTGAAGACCAGTCAGAGGTCAGAGAGTGGAAGACAGACGCCATCTATGGGCCAGAGACATGGACTAAGGTCTCTTGTGTGGGAGCTGCATTGACTCACAAAATACAACCTGCAGACGATCATTTACACAAAGCAATATGCAAATACCAACATGACAATAAGTCATGACTAGAGCATCCACTATTATTGGCCTAGACATTTATGAAATTACAACCACATTTGGCACTTTCCATTTTCTCTTTGGACACCATGACAACAAAGAGCGTTCAGGTCAGGATCAACACAGAAAGTGCAAATGTGTTGTGATGGTAAAATCTACGGTAGTTTTTCCTGTCTGTGTCGCCACACATCAACTCACACTCGACAAGTTCCTACCTACTTGGTGGCAACTTCCTCTGTGAGCCACTCATGCACTCTGCATACGTGATTTAATCAGGAGAAGGGCCAATTACACAAGCTATCAAACCCTGAAGTTCAGACGCCCGTTAATCACGGACGTCACTGCAGTTCCAGCTGCATGAACCTCAGAAGACTCGTCCATCCCCGTGAGGAGAGTGATGCCTCCTCATCGCTCCAGAACGGGGTTAGAAGAAACCGCCATGGTGGAGACTAAACCCTGACTAACGGTACCCCTATTAACACTAAGCCTACCCCTACTAACCCTACCCCTACTAACCCTACCCCTACTAACCCTACCCCTATTAACACAGCCCCTACTAACCCTAACCCTACTAACCCTAACCCTACCCCTACTAACCCTACTAACCCTACCCCGACTAACCCTACCCCTACTAACCCTACCCCTATTAACACAGCCCCTACTAACCCTAACCCTACCCCTACTAACCCTACCCCGACTAACCCTACCCCTACTAACCCTAACAACCCTCACCCTACTAACCCTCACCCTACTAACCCTCACCCTACTAACCCTCACCCTACTCACCCTCACCCACCTACTAACCCTACTCCTACTAACCCTACCCCTACTAACCCTACCAACTCTACCCCTACTAACCCTACTAACCCTACCCCGACTAACCCTACCCCTACTAACCCTAACAACCCTCACCCTACTAACCCTCACCCTACTCACCCTCACCCACCTACTAACCCTACTAACCCTACCCCTACTAACCCTACCAACTCTACCCCTACTAACCTTACTAACCCTACCCCTACTAACCCTACCCCTACTAACCCTACCAACTCTACCCCTACTAACCTTACTAACCCTACCCCTACTAACCCTACCCCTACTACCCCTACCCCTACTAACCCTACCAACTCTACCCCTACTAACCTTACTAACCCTACCCCTACTAACACTACCCCTACTAACCCTACTAACCCTTCTAACCCTACCCCTACTACCCCTACTAGGGATGCACCGATATCACTTTTTTTCAGACCGAGTACAAGTACAAGTACTTACATTTGGGTACTTGCCGATACCGAATACCGATACGAGTACTTAATAAAACCATGACAGTTCTAATGACTTTGAAAACATGTAATTTTTTGTCTGGGGGGGGTGCTCCATTAATTTGCGGTTCTGATGGGCGGGGGGGGGGGGGTGCTCCGTTAATTTGCAGTTCTGATGTGAGGGGGGGTGCTCCGTTAATTCGTGGTTCTGATGGGGGGGGGGTGCTCCGTTAATTTGCAGTTCTGATGTGAGGGGGGGTGCTCCGTTAATTCGTGGTTCTGATGGGGGGGGGTGCTCCGTTAATTTGCAGTTCTGATGTGAGGGGGGGTGCTCCGTTAATTCGCGGTTCTGATGGGGGGGGGGTGCTCCGTTAATTCGCGGTTCTGATGGGGGGGGGGGGGTGCTCCGTTAATTCGCGGTTCTGATGGGGGGGGGGGTGCTCCTTTAATTCGCGGTTCTTGATGGGGGGGGGGGTGCTCCTTTAATTTGCGGTTCTGATGGGGGGGGGGGGGGGTGGGGGGTGCTCCGTTAATTTGCGGTTCTGATGGGGGGGGGTGCTCCGTTAATTGGTGGGGACATGTCCCCAGCGTCCCCACTAAATTCTACGCCCATGCTCGGTACCAGGCTCAGTTTCTATTAAACATCCATAAACGACAACTCGGTCTCATCTCTTTATTTCAATATTCCTTGGCTCAGAATATTACAAGGTTAACGTTGCGTTGCCAAAGTGGTATCGGTGCGGTTGTATCGGAGTAGTTTAACGAGTACGAGTACATGAGCACAGTATCGGACCGATACCGAATACTGGTATCGGTATCGGTGCATCCCTAAACCCTACCCCTACTAACCCTTCTAACACTACCCCTACTAACCCTTCTAACCCTACCCCTACTACCCCTTCTAACCCTACCCCTACTACCCCTTCTAACCCTACCCCTACTACCCCTAACCCTACTAACCCTCACCCTACTAACCCTACCCCTACTAACCCTACTAACCCTACTAACACTACCCCTACTAACCTTACTAACCCTACCCCTACTAACCCTACTAACACTACCCCTACTAACCCTACCAACCCTACCCCTACTAACCCTTCTAACCCTACCCCTACTAACCCTACCCCTACTAACCCTTCTAACCCTACCCCTACTACCCCTTCTAACCCTACCCCTACTACCCCGTCCCCTACTACCTAGCAAGCATCGCCACGTTGCTCCAGAGAAGGGACAACAATGAAGCAGCAGCAGCGTTCACGTGGTCTTCTCTCCTCCTGAGTTCGCGACGTTTCGTTTGTTGCGTTGAACAAACAAGGAGGAGAGCGGTGGAGATGAAACACGGAATGGGGCAACACTAAATATTTGATCTGGGACCACAGCTCAGTCCAAGCAGCCCATGCTAATGGAATTCTTACCTCCCGCAAACACCCCGCTCAAGAACATGGAGGTGACACGGTGAAGCAAGAGGTCAAAGGTCAGCGTGATTAATCAAATATATATGCAGGCGTTACTTCAGTCCCTGAAACACAGCAATATTAACATGGATTATTAATGCAGGCCCCAGTTTAATGGTACAGAGAATTGAGTTTCTATACAGAAGAGAATAGGGGGGGGAGAGAGAGAGAGAGAGAGAGAGAGAGAGAGAGAGAGAGAGAGAGAGAGACAGAGACAGAGACAGAGACAGAGACAGAGAATCCAAGACAGTGGGACTTTGATGGTGGAGGTCCAAGAGAGGACTCTGAGGGTGGAGGTCAAAGAGAGGACTCTGAGGGTGGAGGTCAAAGAGAGGACTCTGAGGGGTACAGGACCAAGAATACCAGGTTCTCTCAGCAGGGGTACAAGACCAAGAAGACCAGGTTCTCAGCAGGGGTACAGGACCAACAAGACCAGGTTCTCTCAGCAGGGGTACAGGACCAACAAGACCAGGTTCTCTCAGCAGGTGTACAGGACCAACAAGACCAGGTTCTCTCAGCAGGGGTACAGGACCAACAAGACCAGGTTCTCTCAGCAGGTGTACAGGACCAACAAGACCAGGTTCTCTCAGCAGGGGTACAGGACCAACAAGACCAGGTTCTCTCAGCAGGGGTACAGGACCAACAAGACCAGGTTCTCTCAGCAGGGGTACAGGACCAACAAGACCAGGTTCTCTCAGCAGGGGTACAGGACCAACAAGACCAGGTTCTCTCAGCAGGGGTACAGGACCAACGAGACCAGGTTCTCTCAGCAGGAGTACAGGACCAACAAGACCAGGTTCAGAGGATGCATGCTGCACCTGATGGGACCGTAGACGTTTACCTTCCATGGCATCACTCATGACTATATGAGTAACCACTGACAAGTTAGAAAGAGTTTTGAGTGAGTAAATGTGTTGCGCTGACAACGTAACACCGCGTAGTAACCCGGGTCGGGGCCCTGCCTGCTTCACTATCGTTCTGTCTCACTCAAGAAAGAAAATTGGACTGTAATGAATGTTAATTGTAAATTGTACTGTATATTGTGTTGTAAAACATAGTTCCGAACCATAAAATGCTTTATTTATGGTGGTATTTCATTAGAGTGGCTGCATTGAAAACTAGGACATTGTATCAAGCTTTATTTAAAAAGCTGTACTTAAAACCATTTCCCTGTGCAATGAGGGAGAAGTGCATTGCATTGCATAATGAGTCAGATCCCTGAATGGCTTTAAAGTGTTCTTCAAAAGGAGCCGTGCGTGTAATTAATCCTCTCAGTTTCTTAACTAATCCTGACTATATTTCATTTCCAATCATTCCAATCTCTTTACAGTCAACTGAGTGGAAGATAGAACCACTGACTACGTGACGTACATCATGTCAATAACAACAGAGAAACAGCCTTTCATCACGACAGATTATTCACTTTCGATCTCTGCTAATATTGCAAATGGGCGGAGGGTGAAACATGAATTTATGACAATGTGACGGAAGCCCACAGGGAGGAGGGGCGGTGTATGGAACGCTCAGGTCTACAGCGGACGGTCTGACGATCAGCATCTGCTGTCTTCCATCACAACATTAGCTGTTCATCTTACACCGCTTTGACTCCGACTACAGACACCGGCTGTCTGGCTCAACATCCGGATACAACGGCTATGCAGAAGAATTGGAAAACAGCTGTGCAATAGTGGATGATAAGCTATTTATCTTAACATATTTCCCCTCAACATTGAGTTCCGCTTTTTTAGTGCCATGGAAAATGCCTAATATTTCTATTTATCTTGACATGTTTTTATTTATTATTAACTTAAATCAATCAATTATAAATAAATAAATAATTACCCACCAGCCCAACTTTGCAGTCAGATTTTCCCAATGGGGCAAATTCCATTTGCTTTAATCTCATTTAACAGAACATTTAAACTCATATGAATATCATGTGTTTGTTTTGGGTGTTCCTGTATCCCAGGAGTTCATCAATTATTCATTCCATCTCATTCCATTTCAGCTTATTGGTTTTTATGGAAGTGTGTCAGAGAGCCGTGCCTTTCCTGAACCATCAGTTACTTGGAGAGCTACACCACTAAAACTGAGCTATGGCAAACATGGCTGCATGACAAAACTCCAAACTTATAATTGTATTATTAGTAGAAATTCACGAAATTGTCAAATGATCAGTGGCCAGCTAAAGTGGCCTCCGTGAGCGAGTGCATGTCTGGAGTAAGTGATGTGGTTTACGAGGACATATATATAAAATAATACATATAATATATATATAATATATATATATAAAGACAGACTGTCTGAGGCTGATATGAGCGATCTTCCAGCCACATGTAGTGAGGCCTCGGTGTGTATGGAGGTGAGCCACAACCTCAGATAGAGGGTGCGTTAGGTGGGTTGGGTGGGGTGCGTTAGGTGGATGGGTGGGGGCAGTGGGATGGGGGGTTGCGTTAGGTGGGTGGGTGCATTAGGTGGGGTGCGTTGGGTGGGATGGGTTGGGGTGCGTGGGGTGCGGTTGTTGGGCGGGGTGCGTTGGGCGGGACATGGCGTGGGGGGCCGGGTGGCGGTCTGGACGGATGGGCGGCGTGCGTTGGGGGTGATGGGCGGGGTCGTTGGGGCGGGGATGGGGGGGGTGCGTTAGGTTGTTGGGCGGGGTGCGTTAGGTTGTTGGGCGGGGTTGCGTTAGGTTGTTGGCGGGGTGCGTTAGGCTTGGTTGGGCGGGGGTGCGTTAGGTTGTTGGGCGGGGTGCGTTAGGTTGTTGGGCGGGGTGCGTTAGGTTGTTGGGCGGGGTGCGTTAGGTTGTTGGGCGGGGTGCGTTAGGTTGTTGGGCGGGGTGCGTTAGGTTGTTTGGCGGGGTGCGTTAGGTTGTTGGGTGGGGTGCGTTGGGTGGTTGGGTGGGTTGGGTTGGTCGGTTGGTTGGGTGGTTTGGTGAGTTGGGTGGGTGTTTGGGTGGGTGCGTTGGGTGGGGTGCGTTAGGTGGGTTGGGTGGGGTGCGTTAGGTGGGTTGGGTGGGGTGCGTTAGGTGGGTTGGGTGGGGTGCGTTAGGTGGGTTGGGTGGGGTGCGTTAGGTGGGTTGGGTGCGTTTGATTTGTTAGGTTCTTTGGGGGGGGTGTGTTGGGTTGGGTGGGGTGTTGGCTGACCGTCGCTGGACTGTTGGCTCCCGTCTCTCTTCAGCATCTGAACTGCTCCCACGTACTTCTTTAACTGCACCTTAAGGACTTCATTCTCTCTATACACACACACACACACACACACACACACACACACACACACACACACACACACACACACACACACACACACACACACACACACACACACACACACACACACACACACACACACGTGAGTGTGATTTTGTCATGGTCTACCTTATCCTGAGCCCAGAAGGAGCACGAGAGTGATATCAGCGATGTCCACCACAAATGATAATGATAATAATAATAATAATAATAATAATAATAATAACTTGGACGTATATATCGACTACATGCTCAAATATGCTGAGCTGATAGTCGATAAAAACCAACAACATTGTAAATAAAAGTCAATCTTACCATTGTTGCTCACTGCAGTATAAGCAGAATAAAGCACTGTGGGGGGTCATTATTCCATGATGTACTGACTACATTATATTCCATTCACGGGCCGTGGTTAATTTCTTACTTATTGGCAGACATGCAAGGAATTACACTCCAGTTAACAGAAAACTAAAATCAACAATCCAATTAAAGAGATATTAGAGAGTTATTAGAGAGAGATAAGTTCCGGCAAGTATTAACTTCTGAAGGGGGTGGTCTGTAAGCAGTAGTATTCTGGGGTTAGTAGGCCAGTTAAGACGCCTCCGCAGAGCCCATCAGCAGCCAACACCAGTTGATGGGCAGGGCTGAGACCCACTAGTCCCCCTCGCTCTGCTGGGGAATCACCTGAGACCCCCGGGGCTGGAGTGGGGACAGGCTGACGTGGGGACAGGCTGACGTGGGGACAGGCTGGCGTGGGGACAGGCTGGCGTGGGGACAGGCTGGCGTGGGGACAGGCTGGTGTGGGGACAGGCTGGCGTGGGGAATTACCTGAGACCCCCGGGGCTGGCGTGGGGACAGGCTGGCGTGGGGACAGGCTGGCGGCCGATGCCTGAGCCCAGCTCTTCTGGACAAGAGAAAGCTGCACTTCCTTGAGTGACAGCTCGCTTTCTCAGGTCAAATAGTTTTATTCATTACAAATGATAATGGCTCAATTCTAAACTTTTAAAGTGAGTTTGTGCAACCTTGCACAGACAGAGCGATACCTGTTATAATTATAATTCTGCTTAATATTATAATATAATAATCGAGATAGATAGATTAGAGAGAGGTAGAGATAGAAAGAGATTATAGATATGAGATAAAACGATATGGACACACACACACACACACACACACACACACACACACACACACACACACACACACACACACACACACACACACACAAAGAAAACCCACCAAATACTGAGTAGTTTACTCAGCATCCTCCTCTCAGAGACCTCCACCATAATACTGAGTAGTTTACTCAGCATCCTCCTCTCAGAGACCTCCACCATAATACTGAGTAGTTTACTCAGCATCCTCCTCTCCTAGACCTCCACCATAATACTGAGTAATTTACTCAGCATCCTCCTCTCCTAGACCTCCACCATAATACTGAGTAGTTTACTCAGCATCCTCCTCTCCTAGACCTCCACCATAATACTGAGTAGTTTACTCAGCATCCTCCTCTCAGAGACCTCCACCATAATACTGAGTAGTTTACTCAGCATCCTCCTCTCAGAGACCTCCACCAAAGACTCCAGTTCCACTCCCAGGACAGAACCCGCTTTCCTGCTAAGCTCAAGTGTAGATTTAAGTGACCCATTTTAATCTCTCTTACTCTCCTGGTGATCCCAATCACAAGTCTCTCGGGTTGCTTCTGTGAATGTTCTGAACGTTGACCCTTGCCCCTTCAGGTCTCTGCGCAGCCTGCTGGATGGGGAGATGGAGCACTCTGCTGTGCTGAGGCAAGAGATGGACTCCCTGCGCAGGAAGCAGTCTGATCTGGAGGAGAGACATGCTGAACGAGTGCAGGCTCTGGGCAGGTGGGTTCAACTGAGTTCACCACCTTTCAGGTACCATGCGGCCCAATGGGGTTCACAGCGCAGGATTAAAACGGCACGAACAAGAAGTTACAAAACACAACAGATTATATTTTGCAAGACAAAACATTACAACAACAACAAAAATGTATTAGAAATAAGGGGTCTCCTCCCAGTCAGATGTGCTCGGAAAACCTCTAAGGGGAGGTGCCCGGGGAGCATCATGATCAGAATCCCGAACCACCTCAGCTGACTCCTTTCTATGTGGAGGAGCAGCGGCCCTACTCCGAGGTGTCTGAGCTCTTCACCCTATCATCTTAAGAGCTGAGCTCCTCACCCTATTCTCCTAAAGACTTGAGCTCCTCACCCCTATCTATAAGGCTGAGCCTCCTCACCCTATCATAATAAGAGCTTGAGCTCCTCACCCCTATCTATAAGGCTGAGCTCCTCACCCTATCTCTAAGACTGAGCTCCTCACCCTATCTCTAAGACTGAGCTCCTCACCCTATCTCTAAGACTGAGCTCCTCACCCTATCTCTAAGACTGAGCTCTTCACCCTATCTCTAAGGCTGAGCTCCTCACCCTATCTCTAAGGCTGAGCTCCTCACCCTATCTCTAAGACTGAGCTCCTCACCCTATCTCTAAGACTGAGCTCTTCACCCTATCTCTAAGGCTGAGCTCCTCACCCTATCTATAAGGCTGAGCTCCTCACCCTATCTCTAAGGCTAGAGCTCCTCACCCTATCTCTAAAGGCCTGAGCTCCTCACCCTATCTTAACCTATCTATAAGGCTGAGCTCCTCACCCTATCTCTAAGACTGAGCTCCTCACCCTATCTCTAAGGCTGAGCTCTTCACCCTATCTCTAAGACTGAGCTCCTCACCCTATCTATAAGGCTGAGCTCCTCACCCTATCTCTAAGACTGAGCTCTTCACCCTATCTCTAAGACTGAGCTCCTCACCCTATCTAAGGCTGAGCTCCTCACCCTATCTCTAAGACTGAGCTCCTCACCCTATCTCTAAGACTGAGCTCCTCACCCTATCTCTAAGGCTGAGCCCACCCACCCTGCGGAGGAAACTAATTTTGGCCGCTTGTATCCACAATCTCGTTCTATTGGTCACTACCCAAAGTTCGTTACCATAGGTGAGGGTTGGAACGTAGATGGATCTCCTGCTCCATGTTACCATCACTCGTGAACAAGACCCCGAGATACTCGAACTCCTTAGCCTGGGGCAGCAACTCACTCCCAACCCGGAGGGAACACTCCACCGTTTTCCGGCAGAGAACCATGGCCTCAGACTTGGAGGTGCTGACTCTCATCCCGACCGCTTCACACTCGGCTGCAAACCGCCCCAGTGCATGCTGGGGGTCACGGTCTGATGTAGCCAACAGAACCACATAATCTGCAAACAGCAGAGATGCAATTCTGAGGTCCCCAAACCGGACACTCTCCTCACCTCGGCTGCGCCTTGAGATTCTGTCCATGAAGATCACGAACAGAATCGGTGACAAGGGACAACCTTGGTGGACTCCCAACACCCACTGAGAACGTGCTTGACTTTGTGCCGAAAATACGGACGCAGCTCGCACTTTGTTCGTACAAGGACCGAATGGCCCCGGTACCACATACTCCCGCAGTACCCCCCACAGGATTCCCCGGGGGACACGGTCATATGCCTTCTCCAAGTCCACAAAGCACATGTAGACCTGGATGGGCAAACTCCCATGCCCCCCCCCCCCCACAACCCTGCGAGGGTAAAGAGCTGGTCCACTGTTCCACGGCCAGGACGGAATCCGCATTGTTCCTCCTGAAGCTGAGGTTCGACAATACTCTGGCCGGAGACTGATTTGTGTTAAATCATCCACTGGGTGGCAGTGTTGGTCTAGTGTGACATTTGGGTGCACTCACCTGTCTGAGAGAGGAAGAAAGATTCAACATTCAAGAAGTTCAATTGTCACATCCACATACAGGATGTGCAGTGAAATGAACAAGTGGTGAGGGGCAGCCGGGAAATGGAGCCATGGTCCGACCTGGCCGAAGGGGGAAGAGAGGCAGCCTTGTAGTCTCTCTTGAATGGCGTATAGCAGTGGTCCAAAGTTATTTCTCCCCTGGTAGCACACATAATGTGTTGATGGAAGTTCAGCATGACTTTCTTTAGGTTGGCCCTACAGTCCACCACCACAGCCGTCAGGATGTTGGGTCTGGTGCCGACATAGCACATCATGTAGGGCCGATTGTGGTGGGATGTAGACTGCTGTGATGATGATGATGATGATGATCATACTCCTGGGGAAGATAGAATGGATGTTAAGAGATCATCAGATGCTCCAGGTTCAGTGAGCAGGAGCGTGACAGTGTCTTAATATTCTTAGGGTTGCACCACTTTGGGTTGCCACCACTTGTTGGTTGGTCATGAAGCAAACCCCCCCCCCCCCCAACCCTTGGATTTACCAGACTTTTCCTTTCCTGCTGCTCAGAAAACATGAGAAGACTCTCAGACAAATAACTCGATCCCCCGGCACCAGTGGCGGTCAGCATGTTGAGAGAAGATGAAGAGAGGGAGAGAGAGGAGGAGAGAGGAAGAGGGGAGAGAGAGAGAGAAGAGAGAGATCGAGGAGTGAAAGGACAGGAGTGGGTGATGAGAGGAGAGAGAGAGATGGAAGGAAAGAAGGGGGATGAAGGGGAGGAGGAGGAGGAGTGAGAGGAGAGAGAAGATGATGAGAAGGAGGGGGAGGAGATAGAGGGAGGAGAGGGAGAGAGGAGGAAAGAGGAGGAGGAGAGGAGAGAGATGGGAAGAGAGAGAGAGAGAGAGAGAGAGAGAGAGACGGAGAGGAGAGAGAGAGAGACGAGAAGAGACGAGAGACGCATAGAGAGAGAGAGAGGAGAGAGAGAGACGAGAGAGATGAGAAGAGAGAGGAGAGAGAGATGAGAGACGAGAGAGAGAGAGAGAGAAACCCAGCCTTGAGCATCTGCTCTTTTGTTGTGTGCGTGTCTGTGCACACATTAAGTGTGTGTGTGTATTTGAGAGTGTGTGTTCTTCCCCAGTGTGTGCATGCTAATGCCCATGCTACATACCGCATGGTGTGAGGATGCTCTCCGTAGATCAGCGTGACGATTGGTTAGCTAGTAGCAGCCTGTTTAAAACATGTGTGAAACCATGACAACCAGCCTGGTGGTCACCGCCTGCCAAACCCGGGGAGAACATTCTGGAGCATTCTGTCCAATCTTTTAGATGTGTATTTATGCTTTATTATCTTTTTTGGTATGTTGGATATTCGTTATATTGAATAGAAAGTACTGAATAATCATATCAGAGTAATATATTTTATCATTTGACATTGTCCAGTATGTGTAATATTTGTATAATATTTGTTTTAGTATAATATTTGTTTTTAGAATGTGGTTAACATTTGGCTAACTGCGCCTGTTTCCCAGTGGAGCTCCGACAAGCCCTGGTAGCCATGATGAACAGGAAGGAGGACGTGGAGGAACTCAACACGTATGAGACACACACACACACACACACACACACACACACACACACACACACACACACACACACACACACAATAGACGCATGCTCTGCTTGTCTTGCTGGCCTCCATGTCAGTGTCCTGTCCTGTTTTTTCGTGTGCATTTGTTTTTTGAGTCTTGATCGTCTGAGTCTACTCTGAAACTTTTCAAGATTTTGTGGCCCTGTATGTGAACAGTGACTTGAAATGCACAACAGTTGAAGATATGACAACTGTAATTGATGATTTAATTGAATGTAAAACTGTGGAAATTGAAATGGAAAACATGAGAAATATTGTTGTGACTTCAGCATTTGCTAGTCCTACTTCTATTTTGTAGTTTTACTCTATTTTCTATTCTTTTATAATTACTGTCGGCTGTCGGGCGTTTTGCACAAAAGGTTTTTCACTCACTGCTTATACTCACGTGTAAATTGTGAAGTGACAATAAAATACTTGAAACTTGAAAATCAGACATCCTGGATGCATGATATAGCAGAGGGCTATACCCATTGGTCACCAAGATAAGATAGAACTTAGATAGAGGTTGCTCAAAATACCAGCAACATAAGCATAGCAATAGAATAATAAACAATAGAATAATAAAATAATGGTTTCACAAATTTGCAGTGACTAAGCCGAAGGAAAAATTGTCCATAATACTGTAGTTTACTCAGCATCCTCCTCTCAGAGACCTCCACCATAATACTGAGTAGTTTACTCAGCATCCTCCTCTCCCAGACCTCCACCATAATACTGAGTAGTTTACTCAGCATCCTCCTCTCCCAGACCTCCACCATAATACTGAGTAGTTTACTCAGCATCCTCCTCTCCCAGACCTCCACCATAATACGAGTAGTTTACTCAGCAACCTCCTTCCCAGACCTCCACCATTAATACTGAGAGTTTACTCAGCATTCCTCCTTCGTAGACCTCCACCTAATACTGAGTAGTTTACTCAGCAATTCTCTCTCCCACCATATACTGTTCTCAGCTTCCCCTAGACCTCCATCATAATACTGGTACGTTTACTCAGCATCGCTCTCTTCTGAGACCTCCACCATAATACTGGAGTTTACTCAGCATCCTCCTCTCCAGACCTCCCCATAAACTGAGTAGTTTTACTCAGCATCTCCGCTCCTCCCAAGACTCCACCATAATACTGAGTAGTTTACTCAGCATCCTCCTCTCCTAGACCTCCACCATAATACTGAGTAGTTTACTCAGCATCCTCCTCTCCCAGACCTCCACCATAATACTGAGTAGTTTACTCAGCATCCTCCTCTCCTAGACCTCCACCATAATACTGAGTAGTTTACTCAGCATCCTCCTCTCTGAGACCTCCACCATAATACTGAGTAGTTTACTCAGCATCCTCCTCTCCTAGACCTCCACCATAATACTGAGTAGTTTACTCAGCATCCTCCTCTCCTAGACCTCCACCATAATACTGAGTAGTTTACTCAGCATCCTCCTCTCTAGACCTCCACCATAATACTGAGTAGTTTACTCAGCATCCTCCTCTCCGAGACCTCCATCATAATACTGAGTAGTTTACTCAGCATCCTCCTCTCCTAGACCTCCACCATAATACTGAGTAGTTTACTCAGCATCCTCCTCTCCTAGACCTCCACCATAATACTGAGTAGTTTACTCAGCATCCTCCTCTCCTAGACCTCCACCATAATACTGAGTAGTTTACTCAGCATCCTCCTCTCCTAGACCTCCACCATAATACTGAGTAGTTTACTCAGCATCCTCCTCTCCTAGACCTCCACCATAATACTGAGTAGTTTACTCAGCATCCTCCTCTCTGAGACCTCCACCATAATACTGAGTAGTTTACTCAGCATCCTCCTCTCCTAGACCTCCACCATAATACTGAGTAGTTTACTCAGCATCCTCCTCTCTGAGACCTCCACCATAATACTGAGTAGTTTACTCAGCATCCTCCTCTCCTAGACCTCCACCTAATACTTGAGTAGTTTTACTCAGCATCCTCCTCTCTGAGACCTCACCATAATATGAGTAGGTTTACTCCAGCATCCTCCTCTCCTTAGACCTCCACCATAATATGAGTAGTTTTACTCAGGCCATCCTCCTCTTTCTGAGACCCTCCACCATAATACTGAGTGAGTTTACTCAGCATTCCTCCTTCTCTGAGACCTCCACCATAATACTTGAGTAGTTTACTCAGCATCCTCCTCTCCTAGACCTCCCACCAAATACTGAGTAGTTTATACTCAGCATCCTCCTTCTCCTAGACCTCCACCCCCATAATACTGAGTAAGTTTTACCTCAGCATTCCTGCCTCTTCTGATTACCTCCACCATAATACTGAGTAGTTACTCAGCATCCCTCCTCTCCTAGAAACCTCCACCATAATACTGCAGTAGTTTACTCGCATCCTCCTCTCCCAGACCTCCACCATAATACTGAGTAAGTTTACTCAGCATTCCTCCTCTCAGAGACCTCCACCATAATACTGAGTAGTTTACTTCAGGCATCCTCCTCTCAGAAGAGAGACCTCCACCATAATTTACTGAGTAGTTTACTTCAGCATCCTCACTCTCAGAGACCTCCACCATAAATACTGAGTAGTTTATCTTTCAGCATCCTCCTCTTCAGAGGGGACCTCCACCATAATACTGAGTAGTTTATTCAGCATCCTCCTCTCTGAGACCTCCACCATCAATAACTGAGTAGTTTTACTTCAGCATCCTCCTTCTCAAGAGGACCTCCACCATAATACTGAGTAGTTTACTTCAGCATCCTCCTCTCAGAGACCTCCACCATAATACTGAGTAGTTTACTCAGCCATTTCCTCCTCTCTGAGACCTTCCCCCATAATACTGAGTAGTTACCTCAGCATACCTCCTCTCCTAGACCTCCACTCATAATTACTGAAGTAGATTTACTCAGCATCCTCCTCTCAGAACCTCCACCATAATACTGAGTAGTTTTACTCAGCATCCTCCTCTCAGAGACCTCCATCATAATACTGAGTAGTTTCCTCAGCTCCTCCTCTCAGAGACCTTCCACCATAATTACTGAGTAGTTTTTACTCAGCCATCCTCCTCTCCCAGGAAGCCTCCACCATAAATTACTGAGTAGTTTTACTCAGCATCTCCTCTCAGGAGGGGGGACTCCACCATAATATTGGTAGTTACTCAGCATCCTCCTCTCCTAGACCTCCACCATAAATACTGAGTAGTTTACTCAGCAATCCTCCTCTCCTAGACCTCCACCATATACTGAGTAGTTTACTCAGCACTCCTCCTCTCCTAGACCTCACCATAATACTGAGTAGTTTACCCTCAGCATCTCCTCTCCTAGACCTCCACCATAAATACTGATTAGTTTACTCAAGCATCCTCTCTCCTAGACCTCCACCATATAATACTGAGTAATTACTCAGCATCCTCCTCCCCTAGACCCTCCACCATAAATACGCAGTAGTTACTCAGCATCCCCTCTCCTAGACCTCACCATAATACTGAGTAATTTTACTCAGGCTCTCCTCTCAGAGACCTCCACCATAATACTGAGTAGTCTTACTCAGCATTCCTCCTCTCCAAGGAGACCTCCAACAAAGACTCCAGTTCCACTCCCCAGGGACAGAAACCCGCTTTTCCTGCTAGAGCTCAAGTGTAGATTTTAAGTGAACCCATTTAATCTCTTCTTTTATCTCTCCTGGGATCCAATCACAAGTCCTTCGGTGTTGCTTCTGTGAATGTTCTTGAACGTTGACCCTTTGCCCCTTCAGGTCTCTGCGCAGCCTGCTGGATGGGGAGATGGAGCACTCTGCTGTGCTGGAGGCAAGAGATGGACTCCTGCGCAGGAAGCCAGTTCTGATCTGGAGGAGAGACATGGCTGAAACGAGTGCAGGCCTGGGGCAGGTGGGTTCAACTGAGTCACCACCTTTCAGTTACATGCGGCCCAATGGGGTGTTCACAGCGCAGGATTAAAAACGGCACGAACAGAAGTTACAAAACACAACAGATTATATTTTGCCAAGACAAAAAACTTACAACAACAACAAAAATGTTATTAGAAAATAAGGGTCTTCCTCCCAGTCAGATGTGCTCGGAAAAACCTCTAAGGCGGAGCGTGGCCCGCGGGAGCATCATGATCAGAATCCCGAACCACCTCAGCTGACTTCCTTCTACTGTGGAGGAGGCAAGCGGCCCTACTCCGGGTGGTGCTAGCTCTTCACCTATCTCTAAGACTAAGCTCCTTCACCCTTATCTCTAAGATGAGCCTTCCTCACCCTATCTATGAAGGCTTGAGGCTCCTCACCTATTATAAGCTGAGGTCCTCACCCTATTCTAAGACTGAGCTTCCTCACCCTATCTACTAAGACTAGCTCTTCACCCTATCTCTAAGGCTGAGCTCCTCACCCTATCTCTTAAGGCTGAAGCTCCTCACCCTATTCTCTAAGACTGAGCTCATTTCACCCTTAATCTCTAAGACTGAGGCTCTTCACCCTATCTCTAGGGTTGAGCTCTCCCCTTATCTATAAGGCTGAAAGCTCCTCACCCTATCTCTAAGGCTGAAGCTCCTCACCCTATCTCTAAGGCTGAGCTCCTCACCCCTATCTTAACCTATCTTATAAAGCTGAGCTTCCTCACCCTATCTCTAAGACTGAGGTCCTCACCCTATCTCTAAGGCTGAGCTCTTCACCCATCTCTAAGATGAGCTCCATCACCCTATCTAAGGCTGAGCTCCTCACCTATCTCTAAGACTGAGCTCTTCACCCTATCTCTAAGACTGAGCTCTCACCCTAATCTAGGCTTGAGTCCTCACCCTATCTCTTAAGACTGAGCTCCTCACCCTATCTCTAAGACTGAGCTCCTCACCTATCTCTAAGGCTGAGCCCCACCCACCCTGCGGAGCGAAAAACTAATTTTGGCCGCTGTATCACATCTCGTTTCTATTGAGTCACTACCCAAGCGTTACCATAGGTGAGGGTTGGAACGTAGATCTCTCTCT
>PIJE02003343.1:0-18728 GCA_002895965.2 Coryphaenoides rupestris | reverse complement strand
AAGTGGTGCAACCCTAAGAATATTAAGACACTGTCACGCTCCTGCTCACTGAACCTGGAGCATCTGATGATCTCTTAACATCCATTCTATCTTCCCCAGGAGTATGATCATCATCATCATCACATCACAGCAGTCTACATCCCCACCACAATCGCCCTACATGATGTGCTAATGGTTCGGCACCAGACCCAAACATCCTGACGGCTGTGGTGGTGGACTGTAGGGCCAACCTAAAGAAAGTCATGCTGAACTTCCATCAACACATTATGTGTGCTACCAGGGGAGAAATAACTTTGGACCACTGCTATACGCCATTCAAGAGAGACTACAAGGCTGCCTCTCTTCCCCCTTCGGCCAGGTCGGACCATGGCTCCATTTCCCGGCTGCCCCTCACCACTTGTTCATTTCACTGCACATCCTGTATGTGGATGTGACAATTGAACTTCTTGAATGTTGAATCTTTCTTCCTCTCTCAGACAGGTGAGTGCACCCAAATGTCACACTAGACCAACACTGCCACCCAGTGGATGATTTAACACAAATCAGTCCCTGCTCCAAACCAGCCTGGAAGCATTCTCTTGCTTCAGCATCTCCAATATGCCACAATCCAATCTCATATTTTGATCTTAGATGGCTTTTTCTCAACATGTTTGTTATATGCTGGACTTGCTGCACCTTCTAGTGCACTTTGTGAAAAACACAAGATGCTTTTGGACCAATGGGAGCCTGCATATCACCCCCAAGTCAGCATTATCCAACCAAACACATCCAACCATGTTGACTCTACTCACATATTGAACCCACATAAAGAGACTCACCCAGGCTCATGGCTTCAGAGAGTCCAGGGGAGGACTGGGTGGTGGAGAGGGGAGTCGGCTGGCCAGGCGGACTAGACTCCATCCTGAACACACACACACACACACACACACACACACACACACACACACACACACACACACACACACACACACACACACACACACACACACACACACACACACACACACACACACACACACACACACACACACACACAGCAGCTTTCACTGGCCATACATCTGCTGTGGAGTGGTTATTAAACCTGACAAGTGAAAAGATACGTTTACGTATGCATGCATTATATGTCACATGTTTGATGTACACTGCACAAACTGAATGAAATGAAACTTTTATTTCACACTGAAACACAAATGAGTCATTGAGTTGAGAGCAGGACTAAGAACAAGAGGCATTTAAACGAAGAACAAATCTATGGTGGAGGGCAGAACACAGCAGAGGAACACAGTACCGGCAGGAAAGACACCCAACATGTATATTATAGCCAAAACATACGTGAACTGCAGCTGTGACCTGCTGCCCTCGCAGGTTTCCTCTGGTTCTGTGGAGTCGGGCCGCCCGCAGAGTGCCAGTACACCGTTCACACCGTCCACTGGAACAACATGTCCCCACAAGGCTGCACAGTGTCAATCACATCGCTAGCTGCCCAACGTGTGCACAAAAACCCTGCATACACAAAGATCATTTAACCACTTCCTGTGGTCCAGTGGACTGGACACTCCTATCAGCCCATTCCTGACTAAATAAAGGAGACAAAACTCGTCATTACTTGACAATTCAGACATCTTAAATATGAAGTTGCTTATAAAAAACACTCATTAATAGCAATGAACCAAAAACGAAGAAACAAAAAACATTAAATCGGGACAAACCATGAGTAGGCATTACAAAAAACATAAAACTTGAATTCACTGAGAAACTAAACTTGCACTATGGGCCTCTTTCACTGCAGCTGTGGTTCATAACGACTCTGAAAGCAATCGGGACCTCTTAAGGGCCTTCTTCACACACCAAACCGAAAACAGAAGATTGGTGTGCATGTGGTTTTACTGTCAATGACACCCTCCTGGTGGAAACATTAGTTTCAAACTAAAAGAATGACAGTTTAGCAGACTATACTAAATGGTAAATGTATGTCAACTGTACTAGCTGTACTACTATACTACTCTATTTCCCTTTTGTCAGTTATGTCCTCGAATGAACTTTGCATTATAAAAACAAATCTGGCTGTACTTTTAATTCTACAAGAGCTAGAAATAATGTCTAGCTGGATTTGCTCCATACTTTCCTTCCACATGCATTATTACTGCACTACGTCTACAATGTATTGATATATTTACTCTTCAGATGTATACCTTTTACTCACCATATTTACACACCATTTACACTATTTCCTATACATGCCATTAATGAGTTAAACCATCTTGCTAAAGAATCCACTGAGGACCTCGAGGTTCACACCCACAACTGTTGGACTGAGTGAAACTATCACCAGACTATCCTGCTGTGGCCTCAAGTCCTTCCACCTCCTTCCTACCTGGCTGTTGGTCTGCTGGGGTCACAGGGATGAGGATGTCTGAGCTGCAGTGGTCCGTCATCACCTGCAGGGGGCTCCACGTAGACACACTGGACAGGCTGCCCTCCACCATCCTGGAAATGAAACAGATTCAGGTGTTTTCTTCTGCTTTTTAACTTGTTCTCTGTGTTGGTGAGCGGCCGAGTATTCCGGTCTACAATTTTCCTTCTCAAGGCTTCTCCCACAGAGTGACGACGCTGGACTGTGAGTAAAGGCTACACACATAATATATGGATAAAATAACATTGACCTCTGGCACAAGAATTTCCTTCGGGATTCATAAAGTTCTATCTTATCTTATCTTATTTACTGGACTTATTGGGAGGAATATTTGCAACACAGGATGTGAAGCAGAGCAAAGAGCAAGAAAGAAAGAAAGACACCAACTAAGGCAGCGCGAGTTGAGCGGTGAACTCACTGATCGGAGGCCACCTGCTCTCGGGCCTGGGGGAGTGCTCTGGGTTGGTACACCTCGGCTTCCTCTTCATCCTCCTCCTCCTCCTCCTCCTCCTCATCATCGTCTATGCTGGTCCTGTGGGGCAGGCGGGTCGGGGGGGAGACCGGGGGAATGGCGGGAGGGGCTGTAGCCACGCCTCTCGGAGAGCCCGCCCCGCCCAGCTCCTCCTGAGGCTCAGCCAGACCGTTGTGTGGGGGGGGCGAGGCCCGACGCCCTCTCTCCTCCTCCTCCTCCTCCTCCTCCTCCTCCTCATTGCCCTGGGGGACCCCGGCCGCTGGGGCAGCTGGGGGGGCCGTGTGGCTCTTCCTCATGGCGGGGGGCCTGCGTGGGCGGGCCTCCTCATCATCGCCCCCCTCCTCTTCGTCCCCCGCCTCCAGGTCGTCGTCGAAGGAGATGATGTTGGTGACCTTCCTCCTCCTCCGGCGCTCTCGCTGCAGACCCGAGTCTGGGAGGGGAGGGGGGGTAAGAGTATGACTGACAGGACGTTCTGCATCTGAATATCCAGATGGGAAATACGATAATACGTCTGATAATATGTCTAACAATACAGTATGTCTGATAATATGTCTAACAATACAGTATGTCTGATAATATGTCTAACAATACAGTATGTCTGATAATATGTCTAACAATACAGTATGTCTGATAATATGTCTAACAATACAGTATGTCTGATAATATGTCTAACAATACAGTATGTCTGATAATATGTCTAACAATACAGTATGTCTGATAATATGTCTAACAATACAGTATGTCTGATAATATGTCTAACAATACAGTATGTCTGATAATATGTCTAACAATACAGTATGTCTGATAATATGTCTAACAATACAGTATGTCTGATAATATGTCTAACAATACAGTATGTCTAATAATATGTCTAAACAATACAGTATGTCTGATAATATGTCTAACAATACAGTATGTCTGATAATATGTCTAACAATACAGTATGTCTAATAATATGTCTAACATACAGTATGTCTGATAATATGTCTAACAATACAGTATGTCTGATAATATGTCTAACAATACAGTATGTCTGATAATATGTCTAACAATACAGTATGTCTGATAATATGTCTAACAATACAGTATGTCTAATAATATGTCTAACAATACAGTATGTCTGATAATATGTCCAAACGTCCTTCCGGAGAACTTATTTGAGAAATTATGTATAAATTGTATCGTGTTTTATTTTGTTCATGGTGTTTTATAGTGATTTGTATGGTTTTATACAGTGTTTTATAGTGATTTGTATGTTTTATACAGTGTTTTATAGTATTGTATTGTTTTATAAGTGTTTTATAGTGATTTGTATGTTTTACAGTGTTTTATTAGTGATTTGTAGGTTTTATACAGTGTTTATAGTGATTTGTATGTTTTATACAGTGTTTTTATAGTGATTTATAGAGTGTTTTGTAGTTTATATCATGTTTTACAGCTACATCTCATGAGTCGCTGTGGACAGAAATGTCTGCTTAAAGACTGAATGTGTCAAATAAAGCATGAGATAAAACCATAGCGTGGTGGTACCAGCGGACGCGCTGCGAGGGACCACAGGAAGGGGGTCTGAGGCCTCCCCCCTGCGAGGGACCACAGGCAGAGAGTCCGAGGCCTCCCCCTGGGCCGGGAACCCGGGGACCACTCCGGCGGCGGCGGTGGAGGTGGCGTTGCTGATCTCCCGCAGCAGGCTGCTCACTCCCTGCGCTGACTCCTTCCACAGGCTGCCGATACCCTGGGTGGACTCCTTGAGGAGGTGGGACACGGAGGAGGAGCCGCTTCCTGCCCCCCGCGCCACCGCCGCCGTTCAGGTCGCTGTTGTCGATGTTGATGGCAAACAGGATGGAGTTCAGCCCTGGAGGGAGGAAGAGAGACAGGGGGGGGAGAGAGAAGTGTTTAAGGAGAGGAAGGGGGAGGAAGAGAGACAGGGGGGAGAGAGAAGTGTTTAAGGAGAGGAAGGGGGAGGAAGAGAGACAGGGGGGAGAGAGAAGTGTTTAAGGAGAGGAAGGGGGAGGAAGAGAGACAGGGGGGAGAGAGAAGTGTTTAAGGAGAGGAAGGGGAGGAAGAGAGACGGGGGGGAGAGAGAAGTGTTTAAGGAGAGGAAGGGGGAGGAAGAGAGACAGGGGGGAGAGAAGTGTTTAAGGAGAGGAAGGGGGAGGAAGAGAGACAGGGGGAGAGAGAAGTGTTTAAGGAGAGGAAGGGGGAGGAAGAGAGACAGGGGGGAGAGAGAAGTGTTTAAGGAGAGGAAGGGGGAGGAAGAGAGACAGGGGGGAGAGAGAAGTGTTTAAGGAGAGGAAGGGGGAGGAAGAGAGACAGGGGGGAGAGAGGAGTGTTTAAGGAGAGGAAGGGAGAGGGAGAGAGAGAGGACTCTGCTGGGTTTACAGTCCCTATACACCTCCTAACATGGTAGGACCCTGCTGGGTTTACAGTTCCAAGTCCAAGACCTTTTAACACTGCCGGGATTGCAGCCAATACACGTCATAAGAACATACATCCAAGCAACACAAAACAAGGAATAAAGTATGTCATTCTGGTCAGTTCTAGGTATGGATATTAAGCCTTTTAACTTAATGATCAATCTCACAGCCTGCACTGCCTTCACTCTTACCGGCAGCCATGGTGGGGAGCATACTGGCTCGCTCCTCGTCCACAAGGAAAGCCCAGTCTTCATAGAATGTGCTGGAATACAATGGGTGAAATCAATTCAGAGTCTGACACACACACACACACACACACACACACACACACACACACACACACACACACACACACACACACACACACACACACACACACACACACACACACACACACACACACACACACACACACACACACCCGAGGCGGAGGCGGTCGGCCAGCAGGGTGTGCAGGCTGCGCTCCAGAGAGTGTTCGTTGAGGGCGCATCGCAGCCAGGCGCGGCCACGGCCCAGCTCACTGCAGATGTGGCGCAGGGCGTAGAAACGCTGCAGCTCATGGCGGTTGAGATGCTCCTTCACATAGAGCCAGAAGGTCAGCTCTGGGGGGGCACAAGACAGCAGGGGTCAGAGGTCGGCATGGGGGGGAGGAGGAGGACTAGAGGGGTGAGGGGTGGAGGGGCGGAGGAGGGGTGAGGGGTGAGGAGGGCTAGAGGGGTGGCGGTGGAGGGTGGAGGTGTAGGTGGGTGGGGGTGGAAGGGTGAGGAGGGCTAGAGGGGTGAGGGGTAGGTGGGTGAGGAGGGTTAGAGGGGTGAGGGGTAGCTGGGTGAGGAGGGGTGGGGGGGGGTGAGGAAGAGTCAACCAGAATGTATTTAATTGGAGTTTAACAGCAGCCCTTCCTGTGACCATGCCAGGGGTCAAAGGTTATCAAAGCATTCAGCACTAATATGGACGCCTCCCAGGAGGAGTCTCTCGCTAATAAGCCACTCCAACAGCTCACGTGTGCAGTGTTGCCGTGACTACAGAGAGCCTCTTTGGCCTGTCTCTGCATTCAGCCACCAGAGTCTAGTTTATAAACCACCTCACTCAGTCAGCCACCAGAGTCTAGTTTATAAACCACCTCACTCAGTCAGCCACCACAGAGTCTAGTTTATAAACCACCTCACTCAGTCAGCCACCAGAGTCTAGTTTATAAACCACCTCACTCAGTCAGCCACCAGAGTCTAGTTTATAAAACCACCTCACTCAGTCAGCCACCCAGAGTTCTAGTTTTATAAACCACCTCACTCAGTCAGCCACCACAGAGTCTAGTTTATAAACCACCTCACTCAGTCAGCCACCAGAGTCTAGTTTATAAACCACCTCACTCAGTCAGCCACCAGAGTCCTAGTTATAAACCACCTCACTCAGTCAGCCACCACAGAGTCTAGTTTATAAACCACCTCACTCAGTCAGCCACCACAGAGTCTAGTTATAAACCACCTCACTCAGTCAGCCACCAGAGTCTAGTTTATAAACCACCTCACTCAGTCAGCCACCACAGAGTCTACAGTATGTCTGATAATATGTCTAACAATACAGTATGTCTGATAATATGTCTAACAATACAGTATGTCTGATAATATGTCTAACAATACAGTATGTCTGATAATATGTCTAACAATACAGTATGTCTGATAATATGTCTAACAATACAGTATGTCTGATAATATGTCTAACAATACAGTATGTCTGATAATATGTCTAACAATACAGTATGTCTGATAATATGTCTAACAATACAGTATGTCTGATAATATGTCTAACAATACAGTATGTCTGATAATATGTCTAACAATACAGTATGTCTGATAATATGTCTAACAATACAGTATGTCTGATAATATGTCTAACAATACAGTATGTCTGATAATATGTCTAACAATACAGTATGTCTGATAATATGTCCAAACGTCTTCCGGAGAACTTATTTGAGAAATTATGTATAAATTGTATCGTGTTTTATTTTGTTTCATGGTGTTTTATAGTGATTTGTATGTTTTATACAGTGTTTTATAGTGATTTGTATGTTTTATACAGTGTTTTATAGTGATTTGTATGTTTTATACAGTGTTTTATAGTGATTTGTATGTTTTATACAGTGTTTTATAGTGATTTATAGAGTGTTTTGTAGTTTATATCATGTTTTACAGCTACATCTCATGAGTCGCTGTGGACAGAAATGTCTGCTTAAAGACTGAATGTGTCAAATAAAGCATGAGATAAAACCATAGCGTGGTGGTACCAGCGGACGCGCTGCGAGGGACCACAGGAAGGGGGTCTGAGGCCTCCCCCCTGCGAGGGACCACAGGCAGAGAGTCCGAGGCCTCCCCCTGGGCCGGGAACCCGGGGACCACTCCGGCGGCGGCGGTGGAGGTGGCGTTGCTGATCTCCCGCAGCAGGCTGCTCACTCCCTGCGCTGACTCCTTCCACAGGCTGCCGATACCCTGGGTGGACTCCTTGAGGAGGTGGGACACGGAGGAGGAGCCGCTTCCTGCCCCCCGCGCCACCCCGCCGTTCAGGTCGCTGTTGTCGATGTTGATGGCAAACAGGATGGAGTTCAGCCCTGGAGGGAGGAAGAGAGACAGGGGGGGGAGAGAGAAGTGTTTAAGGAGAGGAAGGGGGAGGAAGAGAGACAGGGGGAGAGAGAAGTGTTTAAGGAGAGGAAGGGGGAGGAAGAGAGACAGGGGGGAGAGAGAAGTGTTTAAGGAGAGGAAGGGGAGGAAGAGAGACAGGGGGGAGAGAGAAGTGTTTAAGGAGAGGAAGGGGGAGGAAGAGAGACGGGGGGGAGAGAGAAGTGTTTAAGGAGAGGAAGGGGGAGGAAGAGAGACAGGGGGGAGAGAAGTGTTTAAGGAGAGGAAGGGGGAGGAAGAGAGACAGGGGGAGAGAAGAAGTGTTTAAGGAGAGGAAGGGGAGGAAGAGAGACAGGGGGGAGAGAGAAGTGTTTTAAGGAGAGGAAGGGGGAGGAAGAAGAGACAGGGGGGAGAGAGAAGTGTTTAAGGAGAGGAAGGGGGGAGGAAGAGAGACAGGGGGAGAGAGGAGTGTTTAAGGAGAGGAAGGGAGAGGGGAGAGAGAGGACTCTGCTGGGTTTACAGTCCCTATACACCTCCTAACATGGTAGGACCCTGCTGGGTTTACAGTTCCAAGTCCAAGACCTTTTAACACTGCCGGATTGCAGCCAATACACGTCATAAGAACATACATCCAAGCAACACAAAACAAGGAATAAAGTATGTCATTCTGGTCAGTTCTAGGTATGGATATTAAGCCTTTTAACTTAATGATCAATCTCACAGCCTGCACTGCCTTCACTCTTACCGGCAGCCATGGTGGGGAGCATACTGGCTCGCTCCTCGTCCACAAGGAAAGCCCAGTCTTCATAGAATGTGCTGGAATACAATGGGTGAAATCAATTCAGAGTCTGACACACACACACACACACACACACACACACACACACACACACACACACACACACACACACACACACACACACACACACACACACACACACACACACACACACACACACACACACACACACCCGAGGCGGAGGCGGTCGGCCAGCAGGGTGTGGCAGGCTGCGCTCCAGAGAGTGTTCGTTGAGGGCGCATCGCAGCCAGGCGCGGCCACGGCCCAGCTCACTGGCAGATGTGGCGCAGGGCGTAGAAACGCTGCAGCTCATGGCGGGTTGAGATGCTCCTTCACATAGAGCCAGAAGGTCAGCTCTGGGGGGGCACAAGACAGCAGGGGTCAGAGGTCGGCATGGGGGGGAGGAGGAGGACTAGAGGGGTGAGGGGTGGAGGGCGGAGGAGGGGTGAGGGGTGAGGAGGGCTAGAGGGGTGGGCGGTGGAGGGTGGAGGTGTAGGTGGGTGGGGGTGGAAGGGTGAGGAGGGCTAGAGGGGTGAGGGGTAGGTGGGTGAGGAGGGTTAGAGGGGTGAGGGGTAGCTGGGTGAGGAGGGGTGGGGGGGGGTGAGGAAGAGTCAACCAGAATGTATTTAATTGGAGTTTAACAGCAGCCCTTCCTGTGACCATGCCAGGGGTCAAAGGTTATCAAAGCATTCAGCACTAATATGGACGCCTCCCAGGAGGAGTCTCTCGCTAATAAGCCACTCCAACAGCTCACGTGTGCAGTGTTGCCGTGACTACAGAGAGCCTCTTTGGCCTGTCTCTGCATTCAGCCACCAGAGTCTAGTTTATAAACCCCCCCCCCCCCACCTCACTCAGTCAGCCACCAGAGTCTAGTTTATAAACCACCTCACTCAGTCAGCCACCACAGAGTCTAGTTTATAAACCACCTCACTCAGTCAGCCACCAGAGTCTAGTTTATAAACCACCTCACTCAGTCAGCCACCAGAGTCTAGTTTATAAACCACCTCACTCAGTCAGCCACCAGAGTCTAGTTTATAAACCACCTCACTCAGTCAGCCACCACAGAGTCTAGTTTATAAACCACCTCACTCAGTCAGCCACCAGAGTCTAGTTTATAAACCACCTCACTCAGTCAGCCACCAGAGTCTAGTTTATAAACCACCTCACTCAGTCAGCCACCACAGAGTCTAGTTTATAAACCACCTCACTCAGTCAGCCACCACAGAGTCTAGTTTATAAACCACCTCACTCAGTCAGCCACCAGAGTCTAGTTTATAAACCACCTCACTCAGTCAGCCACCAGAGTCTAGTTTATAAACCACCTCACTCAGTCAGCCACCAGAGTCTAGTTTATAAACCACCTCACTCAGTCAGCCACCACAGAGTCTAGTTTATAAACCACCTCACTCAGTCAGCCACCACAGAGTCTAGTTTATAAACCACCTCACTCAGTCAGCCACCACAGAGTCTAGTTTATAAACCACCTCACTCAGTCAGCCACCACCAGAGTCTAGTTTATAAACCACCTCACTCAGTCAGCCACCACAGAGTCTAGTTTATAAACCACCTCACTCAGTCAGCCACCACAGAGTCTAGTTTTATAAACCACCTCACTCAGTCAGCCACCACAGAGTCTAGTTTATAAACCACCTCACTCAGTCAGCCACCACAGAGTCTAGTTTATAAACCACCTCACTCAGTCAGCCACCAGAGTCTAGTTTATAAACCACCTCACTCAGTCAGCCACCACAGAGTCTAGTTTATAAACCACCTCACTCAGTCAGCCACCAGAGTCTAGTTTATAAACCACCTCACTCAGTCAGCCACCACCAGAGTCTAGTTTATAAACCACCTCACTCAGTCAGCCACCACAGAGTCTAGTTTATAAACCACCTCACTCAGTCAGCCACCAGAGTCTAGTTTATAAAACCACCTCACTCAGTCAGCCACCACAGAGTCTAGTTTATAAACCACCTCACTCAGTCAGCCACCCACAGAGTCTAGTTTATAACCACCTCACTCAGTCAGCCACCACAGAGTCTAGTTTATAAACCACCTCACTCAGTCAGCCACCACAGAGTCTAGTTTATAAACCACCTCACTCAGTCAGCCACCACAGAGTCTAGTTTATAAACCACCTCACTCAGTCAGCCACCACAGAGTCTAGTTTATAAACCACCTCACTCAGTCAGCCACCACAGAGTCTAGTTTATAAACCACCTCACTCAGTCAGCCACCACAGAGTCTAGTTTATAAACCACCTCACTCAGTCAGCCACCAGAGTCTAGTTTATAAACCACCTCACTCAGTCAGCCACCAGAGTCTAGTTTATAAACCACCTCACTCAGTCAGCCACCACAGAGTCTAGTTTATAAACCACCTCACTCAGTCAGCCACCAGAGTCTAGTTTATAAACCACCTCACTCAGTCAGCCACCAGAGTCTAGTTTATAAACCACCTCACTCAGTCCAGCCACCAGAGTCTAGTTTATAAACCACCTCACTCAGTCAGCCACCACACCACAGAGTCTAGTTTATAAACCACCTCACTCAGTCAGCCACCACAGAGTCTAGTTTATAAACCACCTCACTCAGTCAGCCACCACAGAGTCTAGTTTATAAACCACCTCACTCAGTCAGCCACACAGAGTCTAGTTTATAAACCACCTCACTCAGTCAGCCACCAGAGTCTAGTTTATAAACCACCTCACTCAGTCAGCCACCAGAGTCTAGTTTATAAACCACCTCACTCAGTCAGCCACCACAGAGTCTAGTTTATAAACCACCTCACTCAGTCAGCCACCACAGAGTCTAGTTTATAAACCACCTCACTCAGTCAGCCACCAGAGTCTAGTTTATAAACCACCTCACTCAGTCAGCCACCAGAGTCTAGTTTATAAACCACCTCACTCAGTCAGCCACCAGAGTCTAGTTTATAAACCACCTCACTCAGTCAGCCACCACAGAGTCTAGTTTATAAACCACCTCACTCAGTCAGCCACCACAGAGTCTAGTTTATAAACCACCTCACTCAGTCAGCCACCACAGAGTCTAGTTTATAAACCACCTCACTCAGTCAGCCACCACCAGAGTCTAGTTTATAAACCACCTCACTCAGTCAGCCACCACAGAGTCTAGTTTATAAACCACCTCACTCAGTCAGCCACCACAGAGTCTAGTTTATAAACCACCTCACTCAGTCAGCCACCACAGAGTCTAGTTTATAAACCACCTCACTCAGTCAGCCACCACAGAGTCTAGTTTATAAACCACCTCACTCAGTCAGCCACCAGAGTCTAGTTTATAAACCACCTCACTCAGTCAGCCACCACAGAGTCTAGTTTATAAACCACCTCACTCAGTCAGCCACCAGAGTCTAGTTTATAAACCACCTCACTCAGTCAGCCACCACAGAGTCTAGTTTATAAACCACCTCACTCAGTCAGCCACCACAGAGTCTAGTTTATAAACCACCTCACTCAGTCAGCCACCAGAGTCTAGTTTATAAACCACCTCACTCAGTCAGCCACCACAGAGTCTAGTTTATAAACCACCTCACTCAGTCAGCCACCACAGAGTCTAGTTTATAAACCACCTCACTCAGTCAGCCACCACAGAGTCTAGTTTATAAACCACCTCACTCAGTCAGCCACCACAGAGTCTAGTTTATAAACCACCTCACTCAGTCAGCCACCACAGAGTCTAGTTTATAAACCACCTCACTCAGTCAGCCACCACAGAGTCTAGTTTATAAACCACCTCACTCAGTCAGCCACCACAGAGTCTAGTTTATAAACCACCTCACTCAGTCAGCCACCACAGAGTCTAGTTTATAAACCACCTCACTCAGTCAGCCACCAGAGTCTAGTTTATAAACCACCTCACTCAGTCAGCCACCAGAGTCTAGTTTATAAACCACCTCACTCAGTCAGCCACCACAGAGTCTAGTTTATAAACCACCTCACTCAGTCAGCCACCAGAGTCTAGTTTATAAACCACCTCACTCAGTCAGCCACCAGAGTCTAGTTTATAAACCACCTCACTCAGTCAGCCACCAGAGTCTAGTTTATAAACCACCTCACTCAGTCAGCCACCACAGAGTCTAGTTTATAAACCACCTCACTCAGTCAGCCACCACAGAGTCTAGTTTATAAACCACCTCACTCAGTCAGCCCACCACAGAGTCTAGTTTATAAACCACCTCACTCAGTCAGCCACCACAGAGTCTAGTTTATAAACCACCTCACTCAGTCAGCCACCACAGAGTCTAGTTTATAAACCACCTCACTCAGTCAGCCACCACAGAGTCTAGTTTATAAACCACCTCACTCAGTCAGCCACCAGAGTCTAGTTTATAAACCACCTCACTCAGTCAGCCACCACAGAGTCTAGTTTATAAACCACCTCACTCAGTCAGCCACCACAGAGTCTAGTTTATAAACCACCTCACTCAGTCAGCCATCACAGAGTCTAGTTTATAAACCACCTCCACTCAGTCAGCCACCACAGAGTCTAGTTTATAAACCACCTCACTCAGTCAGCCACCACAGAGTCTAGTTTATAAACCACCTCACTCAGTCAGCCACCACAGAGTCTAGTTTATAAACCACCTCACTCAGTCAGCCACCACAGAGTCTAGTTTATAAACCACCTCACTCAGTCAGCCACCACAGAGTCTAGTTTATAAACCACCTCACTCAGTCAGCCACCACAGAGTCTAGTTTATAAACCACCTCACTCAGTCAGCCACCACAGAGTCTAGTTTATAAACCACCTCACTCAGGTCAGCCACCAGAGTCTAGTTTATAAACCACCTCACTCAGTCAGCCACCAGAGTCTAGTTTATAAACCACCTCACTCAGTCAGCCACCACAGAGTCTAGTTTATAAACCACCTCACTCAGTCAGCCACCAGAGTCTAGTTATAAACCACCTCACTCCGTCCAGCCACACAAGAGTCTAGTTTATAAAACCACCTCAACTCATTCAGCCACCACACAGCCACCACAGTCTATTATAAAACCACCTACTCAGTCAGCCACCACAGAGTCTAGTTTATAAACCACCTCACTCAGTGCAGCCACCACAGAGTCTAGTTTATCAACCACCTCACTCAGCCACCACAGAGTCTAGTTTATAAACCACCTCACTCAGTCAGCCACCACAGAGTCTAGTTTATAAACCACCTCACTCAGTCAGCCACCACAGAGTCTAGTTTTATAAACCGGACCTCACTCAGTCAGCCACCACAGAGTCTAGATTATAAACCACCTCACTCAGTCAGCCACCACAGAGTCTAGTTTATAAACCACCTCACTCAGTCAGCCACCACAGAGTCTAGTTTATAAACCACCTCACTCAGTCAGCCACCACAGAGTCTAGTTTATAAACCACCTCACTCAGTCAGCCACCAGAGTCTAGTTTATAAACCACCTCACTCAGTCAGCCACCACAGAGTCTAGTTTATAAACCATACACATATGATGTGTATGTATGTGTATGTATTTCTGTGTTATTTTGCATGGCTGGAGGAAGGCTTCACTCGAGAACAGAGACCACAAGATACCGGACGCTTCCTGCTAATGGCTTTCTGAATAAAAGACAGTATATATAACGTGATGTCCTCACTTAGTTTAAACTTAAGAATATTTTTGTTTTAATCATTTTAAAATGCTCCTACTCAAAACTGAAAGAACGAACTTTAAGGGGATGAGAGAGAACGCAAGAGAAAGAAGAAAAGAGGTAGAGAGACATACAGAGCGCGGCGAGAGGGCATCTGTTCATATTACTACAAGAATAAAGGACTCCAAGACTCCAAAATTACAGGACTACAAGACTCCAAGACTACAAAAATAAAGGACTCCAAGTCTCAGACCGGTGTCCACTACCTGTCTCCGTCTTATTGGTGAAGCCAGCCGCCTGTTTGAGGGCCGCGGCCGTGAGAGCCAGACCCCGAGTCCTCCTGAGGCCGTGCTGGAGCACCGCCTCCAACTGGGCACACAGACAGATGACCCTGCAGAGAGCACACACACATTACCATAACACACATTACCTTAACCTTAACACACATTACCTTAACCTTAGCACACATTACCTTAATCTTAACACACATTATAGCAGTACCTAGGTAACCATAATGTCTCCAATTTCTAGGGTGCTGTGATCATGACTGGATACCTGGCCTTTGTCACTTATAATTGTCATGCTTTGTAGGGTTTCTATGCCCGTATGACACCCATTGCACTCCTCACCGTCCCTGGAAGGAGGGATCCCCCACTCTGAGTTCCTTCTCCAGGTTTCTTCCTTGTTAATTAATGGAGTTGTTTCTTGCTCTTAGGGGGGCGGGGCTAGCGGGGTGTCATAATCACATAAGGCCCATAATCATATGGCCTGTAAAGCCCTTTGAGACTGTAACTGTGATTAAGGGCTATAAAAAAATGTTTTGACTTGACTTGACTAGTCCAGTCTGCTGGTCCAGTCATCTAGTCCAGTCCAGGGTGGTTGCAGAGCCACAAACTACAGTGAGGGTTAGGGTCCACGGCGAGGATGGGTTAGGGTTCAGGTTAAATTAAGGACGGGTTAGAGTGAGGACGGGTTAGGGTCCATGGTGAGGATGGGTTAGGATTAGGCCATACGTGCCTTCAATTAACAATAAAAGAAAGGGCTTACCGGCTGTCTGAGTCCGAAGCGATCTCCTTTCTTCCCCCAAAGCGGATTTGGCACTGGAAAGACATGGAGAAGAGTGGTAATGGACTACAGACATGGAGAAGAGTGGTAATGGACTACAGACATGGAGGAGAGCGGTAATGGACTACAGACATGGAGAAGAGCTGTAATGGACTACAGACACAGAGGAGAGCGGTAATGGACAGGGAGGAGAGCGCTAATAGAATACAACAACCTCTGTTAGCGGTAAGATGTCGAGTGGTATTAAAAGATGTCGAGCTAGATTTGCCGGTCCCTAGAGTCACACAGCATGCTAGCACCCCAGAGCTACACATGTGGTGACACATGACTATGATGTTGACTCTCAGCTTTACATTACTGGTACATTACGTAAATCATCAAGGTCCTTCCTCAGTCCTGACTACTCTTCTTCTGTTGTGAGGTCACCTGCTTAACAGCATCCAGAAGCCTTTCCAGGAGATGTTGTCTCTTAGTGTCACTCTGCAGGGTGCCTGGAACAGAGGATCACCACACATCCATCAGCCGGATACCCTTACTAACCCTAACCCTTCCCCGAACCCTAACCCTAACCTTTACCCTAACCCTACTAACCCTAACCTTTACCCATACCCTACTAACCCTAACCTTTACCCTAACCCTACTAACCCTAACCATTACCCATACCCTACTAACTCTAACCTTTACCCTAACCCTACTAACCCCAACCATTACCCATACCCTACTAACCCTAATCTTTACCCTAACCCTACTAACCCTAACACTAACCCTACTAACTGTAACCTTTACCCTTACCACACATCTATCAGCCTATCAATCAACCCTAATCCTAACCATAAAAAACCCTTAGCCGCTCACCCCCTTACCCTAACCCTATTTAGTAGGCGTGGTTATCCCAAGTGACCCTTACCCTAACCCTTAGATACATGTAATTAGTGAGCAGTGAGTGCTTAGGGCACCCAACCCCCTTACCCTAACCCTGACCCTAACTGTAGTCTGCAGACATGGGCTCTGAGCCCTTTTGGGTGAATGGTCTTTAAACAATCTGCGATGAAGACGATCATCTGTGAGAAGTCTGCAGTCATGAAGCCTACAGGATCAACAAACTATAAGCAGCCATTAAAACAACACATTTCATCAAGAGACACAAAGTCTAAGCACTGACAAGATATGTTCTCTACATCATATATACACAACATATCTAACATGACACAAATAACATTATATATGTCATATAAAGCATATCTAACATTCTAGAAGATATATAATATTATATACAGTACATCATATATGCTTTGTTTTCCAAGTCAACTTTACTGTTCATTCTTACCGTTCATCCTGAGCCGCTCCAGAGTGGATCCACAACCATCAGTCGTCCTAAAGCCCAGAATCAGCGAGACATCAACCCTAGAGACTACCTAACCTTAACCTGGGTTAACCTAACCCTAGAGACGACCTAAACTTAACCTGGGTTAACCTAACCCTAGAGACTACCTAAACTTAACCTGGGTTAACCTAACCCTAGAGACTACCTAACCTTAACTTGGGTTAACCTAACCCTAGAGACTACCTAACCTTAACCTGGGTTAACCTAACCCTAGAGACGACCTAAACTTAACCTGGGTTAACCTAACCCTAGAGACTACCTAAACTTAACCTGGGTTAACCTAACCCTAGAGACTACCTAACCTTAACTTGGGTTAACCTAACCCTAGAGACTACCTAACCTTAACCTGGGTTAACCTAATCCTAGAGACTCCACCTACCTAACCTTAACCTGGGTTAACCTAACCCTAGAGACTACCTAACCTTAACCTGGTAACTAACCTAGAGGACTACCTAACCTGGGTTTAAACCTAACCCTAGAGACTACCTAACCTTAACCTGGGTTAACCTAATCCTAGAGACTCCACCTACCTAACCTTAACCTGGGTTAACCTAACCCTAGAGACTACCTAACCTTAACCTGGGTTAACCTAACCCTAGAGACTCCACCTACCTAACCCTACTAACCCGGGGTACAGTTCACTCGGGTTAACTGTAACCCGGGTTAATCTAACTCTAAGTGTACCCGGGGACGCCAGCTGAGGCCTGCTCACTCCGGAAGTGCTCGACCTTTAGGATCGTTAACAACACGCAGATCAGATCAATAATAATCATAATGATGATGATGATAATAATAATAATGATGATGATGATGATAATAATAATAATAATAATAATAATAAGTGACTGACTGGTTGGTGTTCGGAGTGAACGTGTTTCTGTTTCCTCAGTGGCGGGAAGAGAGCAGGCAGCTGGGGTCACGTGACAAAACACGATCACATGACCAGGAGGACGGCCGCTGGGACTTGTAGTCCTGTAGTCCTGTACTTCTGTAGTCCTGTAGCGCTGTAGTCCTGTACATCTGTAGTCCTGTAGCTCTGTAGTCCTGTACTGCGTCCTGTGCTCTGTCCTGTACTTCTGTAGTCTGTACATCTGTAGTCCTGTACTCTGTAGTCCTGTACATCTGTAGTCTGTAGCTCTGCTTGTCCTGTAGCTGTCTTAGTGTCCTGTAGCTCTGTAGTCCTGTACTCTGTTAGTTAAGTCCTGTTGCTCTTAGTCCTGTACTTTCCTGTTAGTCCCTGTAGCTCTGTAGTCCTGTACTCTGTAGTCCTGTACTTCTAGGTAGCTCTGTAGCTCTTGTAGTCCTGTAGCTCTGTAGTCCTGTACTTCTGTCAGTCCTGTAGACTCTGACTTAGTCCTGCTATTCTGTAGTCCTGTAGCTCTGTTGTTCTGTACTTCTGTAGTCTGTACTCTGTAGTCCTGTAGATCTCTGTAGTCCTGTACTCTGTAGTCTTGTAGCTCTGTCAGTCCCTTCTGACTATAGCTACTGTAAGTCCCTGTACTTCTGCTAGTCCTGTAGCTCCGTGTAGTTCTGCATCTGTAGTCCTGTAGGCTCTGTAGTCCTGTAAGCTCTGTAGTCCTGCTAGAACTTGCTGTAGTCCTTTAGTCTCCACTGCATGCGACCACTACAATTCTGAGTTCCAATGGACGCTCAAACGTCTCCGTAACGACTGCAATAGTATACTCCGTCAGTGGGTCCAGATAGAATACTAGCGTGCGTGGGGCACTACCCGTCTTTCTATCGTATCCTGTAGCCTGCTAGTCCTGTAGCTCTGTAGTCCTGTACTTCTGTCCAGCGTCCTGTAGCTCTTGAGTCCTGTAGCTCCAGATAGCTCCCTTACATCTCGATAGTCCTGTAGCTCTGTTTATGTATGCTATCGCGAGTGCTATGGTATCTCTCTTATATAATCGTGATGTCGCTCTCTTACTGCGTTGCCGATCTCTACTCTT
>PIJE02003342.1:22813-27813 GCA_002895965.2 Coryphaenoides rupestris | reverse complement strand
AAAGAAAAATGCTCAGTCTGAATGCCTCAATCCAATGGCAAAACGGGATGCCATGGTGGTGGTTTGCGGTGTAGAAAAGGACCTTCACAGAAAGGGAGAAACGGTATAAGGATGGAGTCTTCAATTAGCTCACCCATTAGAATTAGATCTAGTGGAATGTTTTCAATGTTAAGCTCATGTTCTTCAATAGGTCTTTACATAACCTCTTAAGAAAGAAGTATTGAAGTATAAGACCTCGAAAAATATATCGCTGCACATCTTATATGAGGAGTGTTGGCAGTACATGAAGTTGTTTGAAGTGGGAGTGCAAGGATTTTCTGCACCTTTTGGTTTGCAGTACATGAAGGTGGAGGTGCAGATGTTGCCTCTTCTTCTCAAGGTCTCATGTGTTGTCTTGCCTGACACAGGAGTGGCCATGGAAGCCATATGGGCCAGCGGCTGCCCAGTGCACCGTCTCGGCTCCCGATGAAACAAGATAGATGGAGGCTCTGTAGTCTGTCCTTTTTCTCTATCAACCTTTTTCTGTTGTAGATGTATTTTTTAGAGTTTCTTTCTCTGTGGAAAACACTAAAAGTAAAAACATGTTCCGTGTTTATTCTGAATTCAGAAGGCAGAGGATGCTTCATTCATAATGTATATCCAACCCCCTTTCTTTTTTTTCCTTTTTTGTCTTTCTTTGCTTTCATGCTAATATCTCATGGTGTTTAATGATGTTCTCAGTAGCTAATGATCCAGCCCTTATGGGGAGGATTAAAGTCCTTAAAGGAATACCATCCATTTTCACCTAGTTCTGTTTTTCTCCATTTTGAATGGATTTTAATGAGCTGATGTAGAATTTTTGTGAGAGCAAGAAACTGATGATACAGCACACAGCACAGATTGTCATGTGACTAACCCTTGAAATGGTTGTTTTTTTAATTGTTATTCTGTAGGCCGCGTAATGACTGCATTTACCAGCGTGCCGACCTCGGATGTAATGTAATTTGTTGACAACACAACAGTAGTAGTTATGTGGACCATTGCCCGTGTATAAAGTGGTTATGATTGTGTTGAACCCATTTTAATGATATGTTTGTATCTTTCCTTTCTTCTAGATTCATCCTTCTGCTCCGGGATTTTACTGTGCCGACCAAGACTGGGACACAACTACAACAACCCATTATTGGGATGTCTGGTTGATGACCGTAATCAACAATTTGTCAACAGTCATCTCCTCGCCTGCCTCCCATCCTACTTTCCGTAGGTCTTGGGGAACTGAATGCCGATTCACAGCATGGCGAGACCAACGTTGAATTACTGCCTGCTTTGCCAACTGTTTGTTGGATTGATGCTGGTTTCAGCGGGACTGTCTATGGTACAGAGCAACGAGTGTCCCCAGCTGTGTGTATGTGAGGTCAGACCCTGGTTCACCCCGCAGTCCACCTACAGAGAGGCCATTACCGTGGACTGCAATGACCTGCGTCTCACCCGCATCCCGGGGAACCTGTCCAGCGACACGCAGGTCCTGCTGCTCCAGAGTAACTACATCGCCAGGTCTAGTGAGGAACTTGAGCAGCTCTTTAACCTGACCGAGCTGGACCTGTCCCAAAACAACCTCAGCAAGATCCGAGATGTGGGGCTGGCCAACATGTCCCAGCTCACCACTCTTCACCTGGAGGAGAACCAGATCACGGAAATGCCAGATTACTGCCTGCAGGACCTCAGCAACCTGCAGGAGCTGTATATCAACCACAACCAGATCAACTCAATCTCTGCCTATGCCTTTTTTGGGCTCCATAACCTACTCAGGCTGCACCTCAACTCTAACAAGCTGAAGGCTATCGATAGCCAATGGTTTGACTCGACACCTAACCTGGAGATCCTTATGATTGGGGAGAACCCGGTCCTTGGGATAATGGATTTTAATTTCAAGCCACTTGGCAACCTGAGAAGCCTGGTTTTGGCTGGAATGGATTTAACAGACATCCCCGGGAATGCTTTTGTTGGACTCGACAATCTCGAAAGCCTCTCCTTTTATGACAATAAGCTGGTCAGAGTTCCCCAGAGAGCCCTGCAGAAACTACCTAACCTCAAGTTCTTGGACCTAAACAAGAACCCAGTGCACAAAATCCAGGCAGGTGATTTCAAAAACATGCTGCGACTAAAAGAGCTGGGCATTAACAACATGGTGGAGCTGGTCTCCATTGACCGTTACGCTCTGGACAACCTCCCTGAGCTCACCAAGCTGGAGGCCACAAACAACCCCAAGTTCTCGTACATCAACCAACAGGCCTTCCACGATGTCCCAGCCCTGGAGAGCCTCATGCTGAACAACAACGCTCTGAACGCCCTGTACCAGTCCACCGTTGAGTATCTGCCCAACCTGCGCGAGATCAGCATTCACAGCAACCCGCTGCGCTGCGACTGCGTAATCCAGTGGATGAGCTCCAACAAAACCAGCATCCGCTTCATGGAGCCCCTGTCCATGTTCTGCGCCATGCCAGCTGAGGTACGGGGGCAACAGGTGAGGGCGGTGCTGCAGAGAGATACGGTGGAGCATTGTCTGCCCATGATCTCCCAGGACAGCTTCCCCAATCATCTCAACCTGGACATCGGGATGACCTTGGACCTGGACTGTAGGGCCATGTCTCAGCCCGAGCCCGAGATCTACTGGGTTACCCCTCTGGGGAACAAGGTGGCGATGGACACCCTGTCGGACAAATACAGTCTCAACAATGAGGGAACGTTGAGGATCTCTCATATCCAGGTTGAAGACTCCGGCAGGTACACCTGCGTGGCGCAGAATTCGGAGGGAGCTGACACAAGAGTTACGACGATACGCGTGAACGGGACGCTGTTGGACAGCACGCAGCTCATGAAGATCTACATCAAGCAGACCGAGTCCCACTCTATCCTGGTCTCCTGGAAGGTGAACTCAAACGTCATGACGTCCAACCTCAAGTGGTCGTCGGCCACTATGAAGATAGACAATCCTCACATCACCTACACCGCCCGGGTGCCCGTGGATGTCCACGAGTACAACCTCACTCACCTGCAGCCGGCCACGGAATACGAGGTGTGTCTGACGATCTCCAACATCCATCAGCAAACACAGAAGTCGTGCGTCAACGGTACAACGAAGCAAGCTACCTTTGCGGTGGAGCTATCCGACCAGGGGACTAACATTGCGCTTGCGGCGGTAATGGGAGCCATGTTTGCTGTCGTCAGCCTGGCCTCCTTGGGCATGTACGTCGCCAAGAGGTGGAAACGGAAAAACTATCATCATTCGCTGAAAAAGTACATGCAAAAGACCTCGTCCATACCGCTGAATGAGTTGTACCCTCCGCTCATCAACCTGTGGGAGGCGGACAGTGAGAAGGAGAAGGAGGCGGCCCCGGAAACCAAAACTAGCCAGGTGGACACGACGCGCAGCTACTACATGTGGTGAAAGCTGGGGGAAATCACGGAGATCTAATTATTGCAGGAGCACACACGCATCTATAAGTAAAATATGATTTTCTTAAATGTTTCTTTTTCTTGTCGTACACTTCTGTTCCGTCGAGATTTGCCCGTTTGAGGCAGAGGACAAACCAATCCTTAGTTTAGCATATTGCCTTTTTTCTTCTTGCCTGTTTTTGACGCTCAGAAGGTCAAGCTTTGTTGGCTACCCACGGGCTCTTTAGTCACTGTGCTTGTTATTAGTACTCGTATCGGTTAGCACAGCATGAATCATGGCATGGATTCATTACGGGTACACAACGGAGAAACTGTATTCGGAATCCATTTGGACATGTATCTCTGGCATAATTCTTGGAGACTGCAGTTTTTCTTTATCTACTAAGACAGTTTTACCGTTGACTGTTGTGCACTGAAATATATATTCAGATTTGTCTATCAACTCCAATATAAGCTGACATATAAGTACGTTTAGACTTGATATACTGTCTATTGAATAATGTAAGCAATTCTTATGTATTGTTGTATCAGCTATGATTTTATTTTAACAAACAGTATGTTTTGATTTAGAATTTTATGTTTGCAGAGCAACAACTGTCAACCAGCAATAGAAATCTGAATGTTAAAAACTAGGTTCATAGATGTAAGGCTTTTTACGTTTCCTAAATATATTGATTTTTTATTTTGTTAGAATATGTAAGCAATCACTCAATTAGCTGTGGTTCACACACTGAAAAATGTTGTTTATTGAGGAGCAAGTAAAATAAAATGCTTATTCCCTCCTATTTTTCATACCATTGTTTCAAGCTTGTGTCGTTATTTAAATTCCTTATATTCAAGTTGTTAATTTAGTTGAAAGGATCCCCATATAACATTACCATTTGATATAATTTCAATTATAGCGAGGATACTGTTCTTTACTCTCTTCCCACAACAATACACTGTTTATCTGTTCCGTCTCAAATTCCACCCCCAACCCCCATAGTCACTCAAAATAATGAACAAAACAACAGCAACAAAGCCAGCCAACACACTGAACTTTGCCCACGGTACAAAAACATCTTTTAAAATTTAGATTTCAAGTTGGCGGCTGTGGGTGCACTGCAGTCAGTGAACACTATTGTATGAATTTGAAACAATTCAACCACAACGCTCTCTGAAGGACCTCCTTGTGTTCATAGTGTTCCCCAATAGTCCATCTGCCTCCAGCTACAACACTACCGATGCATGTTGTGAGATACAATGTTGGCCCAATCTCTTCTCCATGACCCACTCCACAGATGACAACACGTGTTTCAAACTGTGTTTCTTTTAAGGGTTTCTAAAAATATCTGTGTGTGTGTGGGGGGGGGGGGGGGAGGGGGCTTTTCACTAGCCAGAGTTGAGGAGAGCCGATGTCCTCGATCTCGAGTTTGATTTTAGATTATTATTGCATTATTATTTTTTAATATTTTCAGTTTAAGGGGGTGGAGGGCTTTGTGTGTGTGTGTGTGTGTGTGTGTGTGTGTGTGTGTGTGTGTGTGTGTGTGTGTGTGTGTGTGTTTATCTTTTTTTCCGGTGCCTTG
>PIJE02003342.1:12813-17813 GCA_002895965.2 Coryphaenoides rupestris | reverse complement strand
CGAACGGGGGGGGGGCGGGATCTGCTCTCTTTATTTAACGTAACATCCCAGTCGAGTGTTCAAGGCGTCAGCATGGGACGCCATGGTAACAGGCGAGACTTCCTGGCACATTAAAGAATACGATTGCAAAGTAATTGGAGGGGGGTGAGAGAGAGAGAGCGAGAGAGAGAGAGAGAGAGAGAGAGAGAGAGAGAGAGAGAGAGAGAGAGAGAGAGAGAGAGAGAGAGAGAGAGAGAGAGGTTTAGACCATTAACGTGATGACACTTTATACAGGTAGCAGAGAGGTGGAGGGGAGGCAGTAGCTCAGGAGGTGAGAGTGGTTTTCTGGAAACCGAAAGGTTGCTGGTTCAATCCCTGATGAACCAGCGATGTGACTGGATGTGATTTGGCATTTAGCTGGCAGACTTTCCAGGAGATCGGAGCGTCGGATGGGGGGGGCAGACAGCCAACAGCTCCATCATGTCCCTCCTCGCCTCCACTCTACTGACTGACTTGGCGGTGGGTGGGATTCCAGGTCACACTCAGCAGCTCCAGGTGACACTCGAGGTGCGGTTTTAAATAAATACAGATCCACAACTGAAAGATGCTTCTGTCCTGTCTATACCTGTGACTATATTTGGATGAATGTGAAAATATATTCGATATATTATGCTCCGTGTGAGATGAACAGGCTACCGCTGCCAGCAAACTGATTGTTTCTCAGGACAGAAGGGGATTCTGTGTATGTGTGTTGGTTTGCATGCATATGCAAGAAATATGTTTGTTTATGTCGAAATTGTATTCATTCAGCAGACACTTTTATGCAAAGAATGTTAAAAGGTTAGAGAGGTTGTGAACAAACAAGCCATGAAATAGACACGTACCTGTGGCCACTCTAAGTGCTTTTCAATTATTGTCACACACTTCACCCGTACACACACACCACTCATACACCGACGGCGGCGTCAACCACGCAAGGCGACAGCCGGCTTTGTCGGGAACAGTTAAGGTTCCCGTAAGCGTCTTGCTCGGGGACACCTGAACCAGCAGCCTTCCAAACGGCAGACAAACCCACTCTACCGACCTACCTGTCTGCCTGCCTGCCTGCCTACCGAGCCACTGCTGCCGCTGCTCCCCCAAAAAACTGAATGCAGTCTATAAGCAACGATTCCGGAGCGTTCCCTGTCAGTTGGGAACGTCGATGCGGGTAACCGTGTGCTTCGCGTCTCCCAGACACTGCAGTTTGCTACCTTCACTTAGAGATGAGCCGTCGCTATTTCTGTACCCGCCAGCCCTTGACGACGCTTTCATGTGGGTTCTCTCTCTCTCTCTTGCTATCGCCATGTCACGGCACAGGCTGGAATCAAAGCCGATCATTGTGTGTGTGTGTGTGTGTGTGTGCGTGTGTGTGCGTGTGTGTGTGTGTGTGTGTGTGTTGCATGTGTGTGTGTGTCTGGCATGGGTGTGGCGTGGTGTTTCACTATTGAGCAGGCTGGAAAGGGTTTTGGGAGGTTTAGTGCCTGCTAAGTCTGTCCTGGTCCCATGTCCTGTCTGTCCTGTCTGCGCAGTGTGAGTGTGAGAAAGTTATACGCATCTTGTATATCTGGGTGTCTGTCTGTATCTATGGTATATACTGTATCTGGGGTTTGGGGGTTTCCCCACCTGTCCTTTCCTGTCCTGTTCTGTCCTGTCTGTCTTGTCTTCCCTGCTGTTCTAGTCTGTCTGTCATTTCAAGTCTTGTTCAAGAGCCGGCCAGCCCTTGGTGCTCGTGCCAGGCAACTGTCACTAATACCCCGAAGTCCGCCGGGGCAACGCGACAGGTAAGGAAGACGTAAGCCGATGGTAAAGGAAGGAGGGAGGGGAGGAGGAGGAGGAGGAAGAGGGGCGGAAGGGTTGCGGCAGTAGGAGGTTAAGTCTGGTGGCAGATACTATGGGAGAATTTTACGATATATACATATAAAAGGAAATATAATCAATATCTTGCCATATATGCTATACAAGTTATTTATTATGTATGCTGGTACTGTAATCAAGCAATTTAATGATCATATCAAGAAAGAAAATCATATCCCATTAATGTATAACATTGTATGAGTAAACCAATCTCACTTGATACTGGAAAGTATCAAAAAGCTGTGAGTCAGGGAGGTCAGTGGCTCTGCAGACCAGCTCAGCTTTTGCGTGACTTGTTTCAAGTTCTCTTTAAAATGCATTCATACAATACAGTCGACCTCGTGCTCTTTTTTCTTTTGCTAAGTGCATCAGTGTTGTACTATCCACAGTACAATACCTGTTCCCCTGCAGTTGCCGGGCAGATTTGGCATCTAAGTGCAGGATTAAACTCTTAAGCTCTTTAATTTATTATTATTGCTCTCCCCCCTTTTTTTTCATATCCACTTTTTTTCACACCTCCCTCCCCTCCCCTCCCCTCCCTCTACTCCCCCGGTTTGGCAGCCCAACCCGCCTTGCGACCCACATGCGAGGTGTTTCATTACCCATCACTCCCGATTTCCCCCTCACTCTCTCCCTCACCCCCGCCACACACACACACACACACACACACACACACACACACACACAGCGTACATGACCACACACAACCCCACTCACACACACACGCACCCCACACACACCACATCACACACACACACCCCCCACACACACACACACACACCACACACACACACACACACACACACACCTGTGATTCAATTTAGGGATCCATTCAGTACCGTGGCTGTGTGGTGGTGCACCTATGGGACCTGCCACAGTACAGTACACCGACTACAGTCGTCTAAAAATACTATTGTTTACCTTTATATCTGTTTTAAGGGACGGTGGATGAGATGAACAGCGCATATATACTGGATATAAATAAAGGAAGGGACAATAAGTGGGTTTCTCTGTAGGCTGCCACTCACACACCAGTGTTGCGAGAAAGCGAGGCAATGATGACTTCAATCCCTCTCTCTCTCTCACACACACACACACACACACACACACACACACACACACACACACACAACACCACACAACACAGAGAGACACCCGAGCACGACGCACAGGGGAGAAGCAGTGGTTAATTATTAACAGCGCTTGCTAGCCGGCCGGGTATGTGCTCCTGAGCGCTCGAGCTCTCCCCGGCCATTAAGACGTGAATAAAGACTCTGAGTCTGACAGTCAGGAGACGTCGGTCGGTCGGTCAGTCGGGCCCGCCAGGTGGACTCGCTCACCTCTGAGAGCCTCCCCTCTCCGCCCCTCCCCCCTCACATCTCTCTCTCTCTCTCTCTCTCTCTCCCTCTCTCCCGATAAGCATGGAACATCCCTACACTCCCCTCCTCGTCCTCCTCGTCCTCCTCCTCCACCACCTAAGTCTCCAGCTTCGGGTGCCAGGTGGAGAGATGATGAGGATGATGATGATGATGATGATGATGATGATGATGAGGCAGAGGGAGCACGGCTGCCCCTATGGATGATGGATCAGGATCAGGATGATGTAAGGGGCGGGTGTTAATCTGTGGAACTCAAAAGGTTCCCGTTGGCTGCGGTTTCAGCGCCAGCGGAGAGAGGGACCCGTCAGTGCAGTGGAGTGTGGAGTGATGTCATGGGACTGGCTCCACACCAACCCCCCTTCCTCCCCCATCCCCACCCCCACCTCCTGGGAGACTATTTTCACGCGCAAAGTGCCTTCGATTAATCCCCGCGGTCGCTAATGTACGGCCCGTCATGGTTATACTGCCGAGTTACACCACAATGCAGAACTCCACCGCCTTGGCTATTTCGTCATTTCGCAGATACTTTTATTAAAATGACTTACAGTGGTTTTAATATGAACGAGCGGGTGGCTGTAGAGGGCATCTTCATCCACTGCGGACCTTTGGGGTTCGAACCCCGTGCTACCTCACCAGCGCACCCATCCACCCACACCCCAAAATCCTGGAACAGGTTCACCCACAAAGCCATGCAGGGGCAGGACTCTGTACTTTGCACTTTGCACTTCTTCGCCCCAAACGGACGGGCATCTCCGCCTCAACACCAACAACCTTGTTATAAAATCCCACTTTGTGCCCACACTCCCAACGCCTTTTATCGTGACCCTGCTTGTCAAGACACCGTGGAACGCACACTGTAGGCTTGATCGGGTTCTTGATGGGGAAGGAGTGATCTCAGTGGGAATAATGCTCAACAGTCTGTTAATAGCAACGTAACTCCGCCCACTTGGCTTAATAATGAAAACATAAACATTTATATTCGGCGTCTTGGGTTATGGAGTCGGCCTCGGGTCCTGCTGCTCCATCCGTCCCCAGCCTCCTACTGTGGGGAGAGTAACCAGGTGTCAAATAAATACCATCCTGCTAATTATACTCATCCCCTACAGCTGCGTCAATCTCAGCCATTTTGCCGCTCGGCTCCCCTTGTCTCAGCCCCCCGGCGCTAAACCACAGCCCCTCGTATACCACAACATCATACTAGTTTATTGATCTCATATGTTAACATTATCTAGACTAATAAAACATAAAGCCACAGTTCCTAACATGTTCCTGTTTATTCTGTGTGAAGGCTGAATGGCTGTCATCTGTCAGAGAGATGCTGTGGAGCTCTGGCCTCAGTTCTCAGCTCCAACTCCTCTAGTCTGAGAGAGCTGGACCTGAGTACCAATGATCTGCGGGATTCAGGAGTGAAGCTGCTCTCTGCTGGACTGGGGAGTCCACACTGTACACTGGAAACTCTCAGGTCAGCTTTACTCAATGTGCCAACACTTACACCACCAGGATCAATATCAGGAGACATTTAAAACCTCTTGTTTGAGAATGTCCTCCTAAATGACATCTAAATATATCAGCTCATAACTCAGTACCTGTGATGACATCATTCATGACTATGGTGTCATGGGAGATGTTACACCTTGTTGTTTATGTGGATATTCTAATTAATTCAGATGTGCAGCAAATGTTCATGCCACAATGCCACATCAAGTGGCTTTAGTTCGGGGCTCCTCCAAGAAGACAGGCAGGTTGTGG
>PIJE02003341.1:33648-35427 GCA_002895965.2 Coryphaenoides rupestris | reverse complement strand
GGAAGGATCGCAACCAGAACACGGAAATTTTCAGTAAAAAAAAACCCCAGCAGGGATAAGAATATAAAATGTACAGAAGCAATTAAAAAATGTAAGAATATAAGAAATATAGAATACCGGTGAGTATGTCTGCATTAAGATAGGATAGATAAGATAGCAACTTTATTAATCCCAAAGGAAATTCTTGTGCTCTGTATGTCATAGAGTCATAAGCATGTATACATACGACAACATGAATTCATGTGTTTTTCATTTATCGAGTTAGTTCATTATCATTCTCACTCTCTGCATTATCCCAGAGAGATAATCAAATCAAACCACGATATTGTTGATTTCTTCACAGATCCAAACAGCCGGTGTCTCGGGCGGTTTACTCAGTGACCTGCAGAGAGAGAGAGAGAGAGAGAGAGAGAGAGAGAGAGAGAGAGGGATGAAGAGAGGGATGAAAGGGGAGGGAGAGAGCAGATCGAGAGGGAGGGAGGGAGGGAGGCTGGTGGGAGGGAGGGACACGGCCCCCGCTGACCCCCCCTGTCAGCCCAGGGGTCATAGCTGCCCGCGGACTGGAGGGGAGGACGAGGAGAAAATCAAATGAGCAGTTGGCTGAATAAAAAACATAAAAACATTAAAACAGACACACACACACACACACACACACACAGACACACACACACACACACACACACACAGAGACACACACACACACACACACCAGAGACACACACCACCACACGCAAGACACACACACACACACACCACACACACACACAGGGACACACGTCCGAAAGCAACGAGCGACGAGCGAACACGTTTGTTTGCGTGTGTTTCCCCACCAGCTAGGTCCAGTTAGATTCAAAGCGGCGGTACGGACTCATCCACCATTCAACTGGTATCTCTGGAAAATAGATGAACCACAAATTTGCCAAACTGACTAATTGACCGTTTACCGGCGGCGCTTTAACGCTTAACTTTCGCCGTTTGTTTTTCCTCTTTGGCCGCGCGTTCTATTCATCTTGCGTTTATCGCGTCCGCAACACCGCGCCGCTCGCTTTAATGGGACCTCCCTTTTTTCGCCGTTGTTTTATTTATTATTTAAATAAAGGTTACGCGGTTAAATGAATCCATGAGTGCGCCGCGCAACAAAAACGCCTCAACGTCTGTTGTTGGGGGGCAACTTTCACCACCACCGTGAACGGCAACACGACAACAAGAGAAGATGAAGAAGAAGATGGTGATGGTGATGGGGTGAGGTGGGCGTCAAAACAAAGTGCGTCGATGCCGGCGATGATGGTGGCGGCGGGCGGCCGGCGCGCGGCGCGGAGTCCCTCAAACGTCCTACACCGGCGACGCCGCGCTCTCCCTCAGCGATCCCCTCGGTAAATGGAAACAGACGAGGATGATTTACCCCGATGGCCGTCGAGATGATCCACGCAGCAGCTGTTTTCCACCTTCTGACCATTTATTTTTGTAGCACCGGAAAGCGTGCGTGTCTGCGTGTGTGTGTTGTGTGTGGGTGTGTCTGTGTGTGTGTGGTGTGTGTTCGTGTGGTGTGTGTGTGGGTGAGGGATGGAGGGTGGGATGGAAGGGGGAGGGGGGGGGGGTGGGGTATAATTAGGATTTATGGGTGAATTGCAGACTTGCAAAGGCGACCGGTAATCCTTCTTGTCAGGAGGCGACTCCACGCCAGCAGCATAAAAAATCCTTCCTTCAGACAGATACACCACAAGCAAAACAGCAGCAGCAGCAGCAGGTGAGGGATACGGGATCAGAATCGGCGTCCTC